>VURO01035243.1:0-17460 GCA_015108175.1 Pelvicachromis taeniatus | reverse complement strand
TCATTCAGCCTAAAATTGCGTTACAGAGCAAAACTCTCGTTAACGAGTTCAACAGATAATGAATGTATTTACAATGCAAACGGTTTACAGTGCCACGTTCAAACCTATTAAATAGCACGATCGTGCAAAACGGCATTTTGATATTGCACTTTTGTATTGATACACTTTTTCCCCTCAAATGTCGATTTTATTTTACTAAGAAGAACAGCGATAACTGAACCATTATGACTTGTTTGTTTTTTCCTCGGGGGAAGAGAAAATAACTGACATGACTGACGTTACTATTACGTTGTCAGGTAACGACGTGTCCCAGGACAGCCTGCTCCTCCACGGCCCTTTCGCGAGGAAACCCAAGCGCATCCGGACGGCCTTCTCTCCCTCCCAGCTCCTCCGGCTGGAACGAGCCTTCGAGAAGAACCACTATGTGGTCGGAGCCGAGAGGAAGCAACTGGCCAACAACCTGAGTTTATCGGAAACGCAGGTAAGCGACGCTAACGCTCGCTTGTTAAAAGTAATTACTAATGTCACTTAGATTTATCGTCAATACTATTACTGCTAATAAACTATTACTAACATTAGGCTAGTTCTGAACTCCTCTCTAACGCGATCCACGCATAGCTACAGCTAATATAACCAACTATTTTAAAGCCTGAGCAACTACATTTAAACGAACAGCACCAAGAGAAGAATAATAATATTAATTTATATTTATTTTCTTACGCAGGCGGTTATTTTTTATATATTATATTATATTATAGCTTTTTATTCGTCTATTTAGTTATTTTAATAATTATTTGAGTGGATGCATTGCATTGCAGAAAATTAGATTTAATTGTAATAGTTTATGGTAATTTTATTTGTATAGCACATTTTATTGAACGTAAACTCAATGTGCTTAACATGAAAGATAAAAACATTTTTTTTAAAAAACATGTAGGTCTACTGTGCCTAAAGGCAGTAAAAATAACAAAACAAACTTTACAAAGACATAAAACACAACACACACACACGTTAACACACCATGTTATTAAGTGTAGGACTGTGAGGATGATAAAGTTTGTCGTTGATTGTGGACAGAGCTCTAACTGACCTCAGGGCAGCGTGTTCCTAAGAACAGGACCAGCTGAGAGCGTTCTCCGCACACTTTGATCTAATTCTGGGAACAGTTTAAAGATCTGCACCTGATGACCTGAGAGGTTTAATCGACAGTGAGCAAGTCAGTGATTTATTGCGGGGCCAAATCATTCGGAGCTTTCTGAATTAATGGGATTTTAAACATGACTGTGTACTGAGCTGGGAGACTTTAATATGCGTATTTCTGGGTATTGGTAAGGACTCTGACTGCTGCATTGTGGACAAGCTGAAGCCCTCCTACTGATGGTTTGGATAGTTTGGAGCATTACAGTACTCTTGATATGTCTGCATCAAGCAGTTCCATATAAGTACTTTGAAACATTTGATATGTTTAAGTGGCAGAAAGAAAAAAACAGTTGTTGTGAACCTAATAACACAATTATGAAAAACAGAGAATGAAAGTCCAAAATGAAGCCAAGCTTGCTGACTTGATCACTGAGTTTCACAAATGTTTTCTTCTTGTTATTCTAATTTCAATAATGGCAAATTTGACATTGATAAATGAACAATAAAGATTATTTGATTATTATTTTACATGACGTAGCTATAGGCCTGTGCACTTGCACTTTTTTTTTTAAACATTTGCCTGATCCACGTTTTGCAAACAGAGTCTCTCAAAGGCATTTCACTCGTGTATGCTCTACCGTAAGCTGCGGTAAATATTATTGATGCTTAAGTTTAATGAGCCCACACTCTGTGGGTGTCAATTAGTCTGTCTAATAGGTAATATTAAAAGATATTTCCTCAGTCAGCAGTGTGAATATATTCTGCTTGCAAGTTTGTTTTGTGTCACTTAATAAGGGGCTTGCAATTAAGCAGCAATTGAATTATGCAAATTTAAAGACTGTCAAACGAATACTAATAAACTCACTTTATTGGATCAGCAAGATGAAATGATACCATCTAAATGGGTGATAGCAAGTTAGAAGAATTTGGACACGATTAATCAAGTCACTGTGGTCATAAACACAAAATACTGATTAATCTCTGAGGAAAAATAATGATGGATATAATGTATATAATACAGCTACACACGCTCACACTCCAGCCCTTTCACAATTTACTGCAGTGTACCAAGGATCTTTAAGTTTGCTCTGAAAACAGTTATAGAATTACCCTGAAGCACAGCAAACTAAAGATAAAAGAAAAGTAATGTGAGTGTGAGTGTGTGTGTAGCACCCTGGTTAGTCAGACAGGCTGATATTACAAGATCATACTAGCAGCAATAGTCTGGAAGCTTTTAAGCTTGATTTTTGCTGAATTTTGTGCCATCCTTAGTCATTAAGTCTTTATGTGCATTTCTTTTTCCCCTCTCGTTTGCTAATCAGAATAAACCGTGTTGCTTTATTTCATTTCCCTTGCTGCATTTCTCCAATACAAGCTAGAAACACAGTTTGCTAAAGCACAGACTTTGTAGTAGTGAAAGAGAGAAAGGAGTTTATTACAGCTGAGAAGTCGGAGCAAGGCTGTGAAATGAAGGACCGATTTAGACTAATCGTTGTGATTTCATCAGATTTGCCAGCGAGCACAACAAAACCACAACACGGCCACGTGTGCGTTGGGCAGCTCAAAGTGCGCGTCTTAACAGATGTGCGTGAGCTTCGAGTCTCTTCCTTTATGCTGGGGTCACGCACTGAGTGCTTTTCTCTTTCCAGGTGAAGGTGTGGTTCCAGAACAGGAGGACCAAGTACAAGCGACAGAAGCTGGAGGAGGAGGGACCAGACAGCCAGCAGAAGAAGAAGGGGAACCACCACATCAACAGATGGCGCATCGCCACCAAGCAGACCAGCTCCGAGGACATTGACGTGACCTCAGAGGACTAAATCTGCGGTCCGGCCTCTGACAATGCTGCCCTATCCCTGCGTCCGCTTGTGACGCACCAGAGGACCAATACTATTTATTATGTAATATTATTAAGTATAATTAGACACATTAGAGGAAGACTGGAGGACTTAATATGTGATCACTACTCATCTCTTCATCAAGGTGCTATACTCTGTGACACCGGGAGGGGAGGGGCATCATTTAATGAAATCTCCTCTGATCTAACTCGGGATGAGGACAGATTCTGTCATCGTGTGATCATTTTGGTTGTGTGACAGCCAAACACGAGGAGACGTGACACCCTCTACCGTGGTGTTTTTGTTGTTTTTTGTTTTTTGTTTAGGGGGGGGGGGGGTGATTACCACTTGCTTAGGTCATTAACACATCATCGCTCACCCTACTCCGCCACCTGTGTACCAATGTTAATTTAAATGTCTCCTCAATTACAAGAAGGAGATGACGCACACTTTCGAATCCACCCGGTGAGCCGGAGGACACGCTGGGTGACAGACCAGAAGAACAACAACAAGAGAGAAAAAAAAATACAAATAACGCAAAGGAGCACGCATCAAAAGAAGATGAAGAGATCCTGCATGATTTTTATTCCCACTTTCACGCCTTCAAAGCCGTCTCGGCGCTTTGCTACACCTCCAAATGAAGATTCTTCACAGTAATGTGACTCTTGGCCAGCTGTGCGTGACTCTGGGACAGATGAGAAGCTGCACAGACCTCTGCTGTTCGGGTCAACTTGAGCTGCATAGTAACAGTTCACAGCTTCGTGCTTCTTCTGCCATGGCACATTTGTGATCGTGAATGTGTGCAGATTTCATCCAGCACTGTGTGTGTAGTACAAAAACGTAATATGACCGGAACACGGTTGTGCGAGCGGAACGTGTAATTACAGAAAGATGTTTTAGAAATAAAAGTAAAAAGTATTTCTCTGATGGGATACGCCATTTCTTTTGTGTGTGTAACTCAGGTGCTTTCTTTTTAAACTTCACATAATGCAAGATTACATTCCATTACACCCACTGCGGTCGCAGATCTGACTTATTACAGCTCACTTTCAAACTCGAGGTGCTTGCAAGTGATTGGAATGAAAACCCGGCAATGCCGGAGCATAAAGGAAGGATTTCATTGTTTTGTTACCGTAATCTGCAGCAAATCTGACACTTTAAGAAATTTTAATTGCTCCTTAGGTGGGCGGTGCAATCCAACATCCCTTTAAGGTGGTTTCTCTTTGAGATTGAGGAATGTTGCCGGACAGCTGCACAGGTGTCAGGTGTGTTACCCATCAGTCTGTATCCCCTCTGAATTCCAGCAGAACTAACACAGAAATCATTCCCATCCAGAGGGTGAAACTCCTGCAAATAAAAGGAGGGAAAGTAGTTGTTATTGTGCAGAAACCTTTTCACCAACTGCCACAGTAATCACCTGTCAAAGGAAACGGAAGGAGCCTCTGCCTAGTGACCCCGAGGCTTTAGAGATGAGCCCTGACGGCTGACCCTGATGACTTGTTTTGTAAGCTAAGAGGCATGGAGATGTAAGAGTAAAATGCACTGCAGTAGTGCTCACTTTTTTTTTCTTTTTCTTTTTTTAACAAAGGTGCACAAAACATCAGACATCTGGAGGTGTAAAGGGGCCACGTGTTTTGTTTTGGGTTCCAGGATATCCTATACTCACTGCAGGTGCAAAAGCAGTTGAGCATTTCTCATTATCTAAATAAACACAATCAAATGGGCTTATTTTTAAACAGTACAGTAGCTCACTGACGCTAAAAACTGTCTTGTCGGTGAGCGGCTTCCTTGAGGCCAATCACATCCTGATTAGCTAAAAAGTCAGCGCAATTAACGGGAGCTGCACCTCTTAGTCGTCTGTTAGGAAAACAATTAAAGGCCAAAATCAAGCTCATCTCCCTAAACGCCCGGTCTCCTGTCGCCTTAGTCAGCAGAGGGGGAGACTTTAGTATGAGAGAAGGAAACCAGCGTGAAAAACAAGTGTCTCTCCAGAGGTGTAGGGTTAGGAGCTGCTGCTGTTGTTGCTGCTTGCAAAGGTGTTAGAAAACTCGACTGAATCACTGTGGGTTTAATCAGGATTTTTGTTTTCTGCGGGAAGACTCAAGCCTTCTGTTTTCTCAGCAAAAAGTACAAATTACACTGGCTTTAAAATTCCTCGTTGAGCGATAAATCATGCAGTGCAACGCACACACGGAATTACACGTCTAATTACTGAAAGAATGCTGTTAACTATGCCTGGGTAGCATTTACATGGAACTCGAAGTATAGCTGAAAAATGACATTTTTAGGGCACAACCCACAGCAGCTTTAGAGATGACGCTGAAAAACACGTGTTGGGTGAAAAATAATATTCAGTATGGATGTAGATATAGACGGATGGAGTAAGAAATCAGTATCACCTTAACCGCAATTTTTATGTTTGTATGGCTATTTTATTTTGTTTGTGAGACTTCCTGTATAAAGGTTAAATAAAAAAATAAATACATTTACTGAATTTCAGTGAGATATTACAAAACTAGTGAGCAGCTTCCTGTGATGGGAGGCCTTGATCCTGCATTATGGACGTCTCAGCTGTTGCATGAGCTGCGGTGGTGGAGCCACTCTGTTGGACAAACTATGACACAATTTCTCAGTTGACATGATTTTAATGAATTATGGCCTTCTTATAAAAAAATATCATGACAAAACACTTGATATGAAAATATTGGCCAACAAATAACAATATCGTTCAAGTTCTGATAAAAAAAAAAAAATCGAAAAATATTTGATTAGCAGTTTATAATCTTGCTCAAAGGTTTCATATACTCACCTACAAGATATACACAATTGATACCCAACCACACCCCCGTCTGGATTTATCAGACAGTGGCTGATAAATCCACTGTGGATTACAATTTAAATGACTCGCTCAAAAGCTAAAAGGTGGTACTTTGTAATGTCAGAGGACTTTACAGTTAACAGGCCAGAACTAAATCTGATGACAATAACTTGGTGAAGGATGTAGGTCGTTATGAATGGGGTTTTGTTTTCATTTATTCATCTCACCCCTGGTTGTGTGCCATAACTCACACCCAGCAACCTCCACTGATCCTGCATGTGGCTTCTTGTCCAATTACGCTGGAGTGCAGCCTACTGTGCTGTGTTCCCTCAGCAACCGGGCAAACATGCTAATCACACACATCACAGCAAACCATCTTAATACTTTAAGAATGTTTAGATAAATCAAGCACGAATAGGTACACAAAGACACAGAGAGAGAGAGCACAGTCCCTGGTTATAAAACATTATATAAACAAAATGCCACAATTAAAAGTTAACAGTGTGTATTTATTTATATTTTTACAATATTTGCTTAATTATAAAAGTTTGTGGTTTTTACCCTGAACCAAAAACTGCGACTTTTTCAGTCTCTGCCATTGTGATTAGGAAACCGTGTCACTCTTTCACTGGAGGAATTTAAAGCAGATAGTGGTCACAAGGAGCACTTGGCTAATTGAGATGCAAGGAAACTTAAGCAAACACAATCAGGCTGTGTATATATTTGTTGCACAGACACCAGAGTAACACACAATTCACAGCACAGCTACTTTAAAAATACATAAATCACTAGTTCCAAACATGAGTGATGGGACCCCAAAAGAGCAAAAATAAGCATTCAGATTCAAAAAGCTTCTCATTTTCTTTCATCTCTCCTACCTTCTTATTTCCACTTTGATTAAAATACTTTCAGGTTACAGACATATGTCACCTTGGGTCACAGGAAGTTACTGATTAATACTGAAGGCTCAAAAAAAAAAAAAGAAGAAGAAGCGAGAATTATTTGTATCTTCATTTCATTCACAGTGTTCAGACATTTATTTAGAAATGCCCTGCCCAGTCATTTTAATTTGCCTATTATTAATCCATCCATGTTTACGTTGATCTATAGTTAGCGGTCTGTTCATTGTGGAAAAAGCTGCAAGAAACCGCGCAAGCTTACGGGTTTTGTTAACCTAATTAATCAACCTAACCAGGCTGTTACCCTCAAATGCACTTGTTTGGCATTGTCTCCTTGTGTTGTGATACATATTTTCTTATCACTGTTACTGCTGATTCTTCGTATCAGCTGTTGTTGTCCAAACGTGTGCTAAAGCCACTGCAGCAGCAGCCAAATTTGACACAATTAATTCCCTGGCAGCGTCGGGGTGACTGGAGCCACGACGAGCTGCGCGTCCTTTCGTCACATTTCGGTTTTGGTGGCGATCGATCAAAGCCCTTTATTGTATGTCACAATCTTGCAATCGGTTGCCATGGCGATCTCTGGCTCCAGCTGATCTACACTGATCTGTGGGAAACCAAATCAGGACAGAAAAGGTCAGTAGTGCAACTGGAAATATTTGGCACAAACTCTCAGATACAGCTTCGACAGAGTGCGTGTGCGCTGTATACGCAACCGTATATCACCGACACGAACCACTGCAAAAAGACTGGAAACTGACTATAATTCTCAAAGGCTTTAAATGTTCTGTATTTACTGCTAATGTGCAAAAAGAGACAATTTGCCAGATTAAAGTCTAATTTGAGGTTTGCATCACCTAATATTTGAACCAGAGACAGATGGCTGTTGGAGTTGGAGGCAGAATCCTAATCAGACATCTTGGTAGGTGTGAAATGGGGAAGTGGGACAAATTGAGTAGGCGGGGGGTCCAAAGGAGTGGGGCATTCATGTTGCTTTTTGGGGAGATCTTTTTTTTCCCCCCTGTTTTTTTTCTTCATCTGCTATCCTTGTGAAAGTGCAAAAGGGACTTGTGAGAAAAAAAAAAAAACAGGCCCCTCTGTGAAACTGGAGGCAGCTTTTCACAGGACTGTTGGCGGCACATATGTCTGAAGTTTTTTGCCATATGGCTGTCTGAGCTATTTCAAGTGGTAATTAAATCCTAAACATTTTAAAGCCAGAGCTGGTTGGCTTGTGTCAGCAAGTCATTTGGCAGAGAGAAGACAAAGAGAGAGGGAGATGGAGTGGAACAACATAATTGTGCCATTGCTGTTTAATGAGTAGAATGACACATAGTGAGGCAATAAGGCTAAAGTTAGATCTCAGCCCGCTAGCCTAGATGGCATCAGTGGCGGTGAATAAAGGCAATGGTGGCTGTGGGCAGATCATAACAGAGCAGGTTAAGTCTCAGAGGGCTGCGCCTCATTAGGACAGCGCTGCTGCACAGCTCAATGGGAAATACTGGAGAGGTCAGGAGACGCTGGTCACCGGCATCGGTCGTTCAACCTGAGGCGTGGCATCTTTACATTTGCAGCTCTGTGTCTGGGCTGGGTGTGTGCAATGAACAAAATCTCGGGACTGAACATGAGCATCAGGCAGGAGAACAAAAGTGTACCACCGCAGAGACTCAAACATTTATAATTTAGACACATATGCTCGAACACACATCCAGCATATCAGCAATTTTAGAAGACCCAATGTAAAGTCCTGCTTAAGTCTGCTGTTTTAGTCAATGTTTAAATGTTGAAAGATTACAGCAGGGGAAATGATTTTTTGATCTCCTGATGAACTTGTAAATATGCTCACTTCCAAAGAAATGAACAGTCTTTTTTTATGGTATTTTCATTTTAACAGAGAGAGACAGAATATCAGAGGAAAAAGTTTAAATTGACTATCAATCAGTCTCAGTTGGATCAGCCTAATAGACATCTAAATGATTCACAGAAGGCTTGGGAGAAACTGCTGTGGTCAGGTCAAATCAAAGTCAAGCTCTGTGGCATCAACTCATCCTGCCGTCTTTGGAGGAAGAGAAATGCAGAGTATGACCCAAAGAACGCCATCCCCACAGTCAAGCAGGACGGTGGAAACATTATGCTTTGGGGCTGTTTTTCTGCAGAGGTTACAGGAACGACTTCCCCACGTACCATGAAATCTTGCCTGAGAACCTCCTTCTCTCAGCCAGAACGTTAAAGTTGGGTCATGGATGGCTCTTCCATCATGTAGACCCCAAAACATACCCCCACGGGAACAAGCAAGTGACTTTGGTTGATAGTTTGTCTCTCTCAATTAAAAATAAAAATGACCCTGTTTATTTCTTTGTGAGCAAACTTACAAATTTAGCAGGGGATCAAATAATTCTGCCTCCAACTGTATTCTCCTTAAGAGAAAAAGATTTGGGCGTGAAGTACCTGCGACATCTGTGGAAACAAACTGATGGCAAGCGGCAGAGCCAGGCTGAAGGCAGCGAGACACACGAGACTGTGAACAGGCAGGACGAGCCTCTTTTGTCTCTGCAGGAGAGGGAGCCTGATGGGACACAGAGAAGAAGGAACAAGTCAGTTGCCAGCCACACACCCAGAGCATGGGCAAAAGCAACAGGTTCTCACACACAACACAGTGCAACATAACCTGGGCTGCATGTATATAACAAACATACATGTGCTGTGAGTGTATATGCACCAACCAGCCACACATATTAAAATAAAGGTGAATTAAAGCAGGATGATATTGTTATAATTATAATCTAATGAAAACTTTAGGTTCTGGCCACGGTCCCAGCAACTCTGCAAAATGTGCTCAAGAAACGCCAGAGAAATACGACAAAGACCCCAAGACATTCCCACGGTCTCTAAACACCCCAAATCCCAATGAAAGTCCAACCCAGGAAACCTAGAATCCACTGTTCAGCTGCCAGTCAGCACAAGACCTGTGCAGTACTAGGCCGGCTACTTTTCCACACCATTCATCACTGAAGTCAATTCAGTGCAGTTAAGCTAAATAAACCTTGGCTAAAAAGTCATTTGTCAGGATCTGATAAAACTGACGTGGATCAGCAGGTGAGCAGATCTAAAAATTTTGATTTCACACACACTATCAGCCGTCCACTTACAGACTCAGTCGTTCCACGTGTTTAACTTAAACAAGCCTTTAATCACCATTTATGCAGTTAAAACTGAACCGCATGATCCTTTGCTAACATTTTGCAAAAAAGGTCTCAAATATGTACTCCCATGAGCTAAAGAAAAGAAATGCATGTCTAAATATTTTTAAGGGCATTTAAAATAAAAACCAAACTAATGAAAGATGATTTCTCCTCTCTCTCTCCTCGCCAACCCTCCACTCGGATAATCCTCTTCCTCATCGAGCGGGACAGCGAAGCTCAGCAGGAGCTTGAGAAAGAGCCGCTCTGTCTCTCCACCGCTAGCGACGCCTCTCCCCCTAACGAGGAGAGCTACTGCCTAATGAGGGAGCTCATTAACACATATGGCTGCCATGGTTTAATTAGGCTGCATGCACACACACACACGCACACACACGTGCAGATACACACACGTGGAAAACTGCATTTTTAAGGGAAAAAAAAAGTAAATGGGAGAAAAGTTGCAAAGTATGTGAGAGGAACTTGGGTTTGGGCACATGTGCAAATTTTAAAAACCTTTTTGGGGTCAGGTGAAAAACCTGAAACCAACCAAAATTAGTGATATCATTGAATGTCATACTCGCTGCACTCACGGGATCTGACTACAACCTGGCTAGTGGCCATATTTTGGTCAAGGTCTTAGCCAGGTTGAGCTGTTTACATGGACCCTGTTACCATGATCAAACTGGCTATTAGACTATCCCCTGCTGACCTGTGGTGAAACACAGCATCACATGATAATGGGGGGAAAAAAAACAAAAACCAGCATCATAATCAAACATAATATTGTTAGTCTTTCTACTTATAACCAAGTACATTTGTACGCATTTGTCTGAAATGAACCAGCAAATAAAAGCATCGGGAATTAACACATAATCAGCTACAACAGTTTTTTCCCCCTTTCGTGTGGAGCCTGTTGAACTGTACATGTACTAACAGAAACAATTACCAGATTACAAAATCTACAATATCGTTTTATATTGCTTATTTTTATTATACAGTTGTCGTACAGATTGCCCAGATGTGTTCCCATTTATCAAAAATGAATTCTTGAAAGCCAAACTGTTCATTTCTATTCACTCGTTCGCTACTGCCGAGCCATCGTTTGATTTATTTTGACAGGTTGGCCAGTTAGAGCAGAAAGAAGCGTGCAAACATGTGTCAAGAGGGTTTGTGTAATACAGACTTGTCACAGATGTTACAAAAAAGGAAAAAAATGATGGCGAGCATGTCTATTTTTAGTAATATTTTTGGTGTCGCATTTCAGTATCAAAGCCTTAAAAAAGCCAGTTTTGACCATCGTGTGTTCATCTAAACAGTCTCGCCATTGCTTGTGCAGAAAATATGCTATAACTTATATTATTAAATTGTTATCAAATCACACCTGACTTGAAATGTAAATGCTGAAACAGTCAAGCTGATCCTGAATCAGGTAACCTGGGTATCTTAGACTAAAAGGAAATTCCCATTGCAGATTAATGTATTCTGGGACTTAAATAAATAAACAGATGAAAGTCCAGAATTCACTGCACCCCCTCACAGCTACTGAAGCACATGAAGGCCAGAACCTGCAGTCACTCCCCGTGTATCTGCTCTCAGCAGTGTAATCCATCATCGAGGGGCCGCCCAGGGACGTGTCTCCGTCCCCTTGTTCTCGCTCCATTGAGAGCCAGTGAAGGCGAGCTGATGTGGAGGATGGCTGAGCAGCGCCGCAGCCAACCCTCGGAGATCTACGCTCACCCCACCGCTCCTTTCTCTCTCGCTCACGGTTCAGTCATTCAGCTGCCAGGAATCCCAAACACACCTGGGCAGTCGGCCCCACCGACTGAGCCCGCCCACTCTGAGAGGTCTAGACAAGTGCTGTCAAGGATCTGCAGAGATGGCTGCATTCCTCGGTGCACAACAGGCACAGTCGCACCATCGATCACCGGGCATCTGCATAAACACCTTTCGTTATTCAGGCACTGTTACCGTGATCTCACACAACGCTGAACCTTTAGCTCTAATGTGCAGTATCAAATTGGTATTAAACAACAGCGGAGTAGATAATAAGAGAACCGGAAATATTCTTCTCTTGAACAAAAATTGGACGGATTTATAATAATTAATTTGTCGTAATTTCATTAGAAGACAGCTGCATCCTTGAATTATTCAAACTCATGAAACTTTCACCTCCTTCATTACTGCTATAACAGCATAATTAGCTTCTTTTAAAAAAATAGTTTATGGACTTTGATAAAGACACTGATTGTCTCCATTAAGACTTAATTTAATTAGTTATTTTCCTGCTGCAAACACTCAAACACTGGCTGTTTGGTCTTCTTTCCTACAAAAAACTATTCATATCAAAATGAAATGCATATTAAAGGATGCGTTTAAAGTGCAGAGCACAACCTCATTGCTTGTACAGACAAGAGACGTCAACTTCAGCAGTTGCAATAAACACAATGTACAGAAAAATATTAGCATAAAATGCCAGAGGACTCAACTTTCAAGTGCAAAGAAGAGAACAGTCTCCAGCTTAAAAGTCAACAGGATATTTTCATTTGAAAGACATTGTAGGGAATTCACTGTTTGATCAGGAACAGTGTGTGTAGAGGCCACGCCTAGGCTTGAAGCCACTGAGGTGTTTGTTGGCGAGGGTGACGTGATGTCACTGGTATGAATTAACTTATTAAACTTGATATGGTCCATATAACTGCAGCCTTACTCATCTTGTCCTTTAGATTCTTTATTTCCGTGATTTAACATAACAGCGCAGCGGTCACAAACTGTTTGCCTCCTTCCTATCAACAACTCACCTGCAGCTAATTTCGTGTGTCTACCTTTAAATACCTTCACATAAACATAACATACAGAAAAACTCAAAAAGGTGATCACACATAAGGTATCAACCCAAAACTGGCTCCTACAGTGTGATTCTACTGTGGTCCTGGTTTTGTGGATCTCCACAGCGATGAGCACACTTCCGGACAGACGATAAAGCATCAGAAAATCTAAACATCTAAAGTACATCAACATCTTTCTGCCTTCACAGGATAGCTTTATTAGGTACACCTTGCTAGTATCGGGTTGGTTCCCGTTTTGCCTTCAGAACCATCTTAATTCTTTATGGCAGAGATTCAACAAGACGCTGGAAGCATTCCAGACATCATAACATGACAGCATCACACAGGAGCTGCAGATTAGGAGCTGCATGCATGAAATGCAAATATCACATTCAAGAAGCCAGTTTGAGATGATTTGAGCTTTGGGTCATCCTCCTGGATCCTACTGTGGTCTTAAAGGGAAGGTCAGCAACAATACTGGGCTGTGTAACCCGTGGCTTTTAAACAACATTCAACTGGTGCTAAGTGTGTCAAGTAAACACCCCACATACTGTTACAGCATCATCAGCCTGAAACATTTCTATAAGGCAGGATGGAGATCAAATTCTGATCCTGCCCTCCGAACGCTGTTGCAGAAATTGAAATTTATCACTAAATGTTTTTTCTGATCTTATGTTGTCCAGTGTCGGTGAGCCTGTGTGAACTGAAGAGTGGCACCCGGTATGCTGTAGCTGAGCCAGGTCAAGGTTCGACGTGTTGTGCATTCAGAGAAGCTCGACTGCACGCCTCAGTTGTAGCGAGTAGTTAGTCGACTTACTGTTCCTATCAGCTTAAAGCAGCCAGGCCGCTCTTCTCGTCTCTGGCTTCAACAAGGCATTTTCATCATTCTCTCTAAAGCCTAGAGATGGTTGTGCTAGAAAATGGCAGCAGAGCAGCAGTTTCTGAAAGACTCAGAACAGCCTCTGCACCATCAAGAACCACGACACATTCAAAGTCACACAAATCACTTCTCTTAACAATTCTGATGCTGGATTTGAACTTCAGCAGGGTGCCTTGTGTTAAACACAGATAGAGAAGTGTTTCTTACTTTTCCAGTGCAGACATGATCAGGGGAGGAAGCACCAGGATCGGCATGGGCATGACTACCCTGGTCAGGGCTGTCTCCAAGAGTGCCTGCCATAAAAAAACAATAACCAGGAATATAAAAAAAATACTCATAAATGTGCTTTAAACTGGGAAACCATGCAATCATTTCAGTGTTTGGCTGTACTAATACTGATGTGTGAACACAAAATTACACTTTAAACTATGTGCCACTTAAAAGCATCATAGTGTATATGTTGCTAAACAGCAACACCAATAAGATGGTCCGTTTATATAATGTAATTTTCAGAGTGAAGGACATACATGCCTGGCAGCTACATTTGATGTTCCCACAACGTTCCCACTGTTGTCGAGCACACTGATGCCCTCTGACAGCTCAGAGTGTCTCATGAGCACCACGTTGCAGACATTTGCAGTCGCTGTGGAGACAGAAGAAGATCTTTTAAGATCAAAGTGAAAAGTCCCACTGCCACTAGGAATATAACACACAGTCATGTTTCCAGACAGTGACGGGTTGGGTGGGGGCTTCTTTTGGCTCTGTAAATCAGCTCGGTGGAGGTCATGATATCTAGACTTGTACTTTCAATTCAAAATTTACACAGCCTCAAAAGTAATCAGACTACTAACTGATAAACAGTTTTTCTATGAAGACACCTGCTGGAAAAAAAAAAAAAAGAACCAGTGAGGTTTGACTTCCTTGCTAAAGGGTACCTATTATTATAAGTCCTATAAGGATGAAGGACTAAACTTTGTATGTTCTGGATTCAGAAGTTACACATTTTTGAAGTAAAGAATAATTTCTGAATTTGAAGATCTAAACACCACATCAGTGTCCCGTGATGATTAAATATTTGCTCAAAAATAATGAAGCATCTTGGCTCCAAGGATGGCGATATCAGTCAGTCGGTCGGTCATATGGCTGGTCCACCACTTTGATGAAATTCAGAGTGACTAACCTCTGGCGCTGACTTTTCCTCTTGGATTTCTATGAGCGCGACCTTTTGTTTTCCTGTGAAATATATTTAAAAATCTGGACTGACATTAAATTTACTACAGACCCTGATGCACTATAATAACTTTGATGAGCCCTTAACTTTTTATCATGAAGTGAAAAATCATCATTATCATCAAAATGTTGTAATGTAAGAATCAGCTTAAAACTAACTACTCCCAGTTATAGAACTGGTAGCAAGGCATCCGAACACCAAGGAAACTCGACTGCCAACAAGAAATGATAATAAATGATAAAACTTTAAATACTTATAAATCGTGTTTTTTTTTCTTCAAATGATATCATATAAGGTTTGAGTTGTCCCTTATTTGTTTCCATTTTGTGAGGAAAATAGGAAATAGCTGCACTGTGTATATCCAAACATATGCAAATATACACAGAAATACAGTATATTAGGCAAAAACAGAGTTTGCACAATTCTAATGAGGTTTCAAAGTCAGTATTTGGTATGACCACATTTATTCGTCAGCACAGGCTGAACTCTCATCACTGACTGAGCTGCAGCCCCAAAAGCATGACAGAGCCTCCGCCGTGTCTTACAGATGGCTGCAGACATGCTGTTGTTTCTCGCGATCTCCTTCGTCCATACTGACAATGACTTGAATCAGACTTAAAAATTGGCTTCCTCACTCCATAAGACCTGTTGCCAATTTTCAGTCCAGTTCTTGTTAAATTTGATATACCTCAGCCTTTTCTCCTTGTTTACTTTCCATAAGTACGTCTTCAATGACAGCCACCCTTCAGGCTTCAGTGAAGAGTCGATGGATCAGCTGAGGGGCTCTCTGTATCACTCAGGTCTCGTGTGAACCCTTTGCTGGATTTTTTCCTATTTCTTAAGGACATCATTTTCAGATACTGTTAATCAGCTGTAGATATATTTTATTTTTAGGCCTGCCACAGTTTCCTCTGGTTTTTTTTAAAGACACACTAGGCCAAGTTATTGACTAACACATCTCTGGTAATCACCTGTTACTCAACACAGCTTTTAAGAGCTATAAAGAAATGAATCGTGGCTCAAGACTTGCGCAAGACTTTCAAATGAAGTAACCTATTAACTACATTAACTTGACTCAAGGATTGGTACTACACCTATAATACAGATATATCATTTATGTTTGCATATTTACATTAAATATCTACAACTGCATATTATTTGCACATTTTTGGTTGAATTTGAATCAGTTCACAGAGCGTTAAATCTTCAGTCATTCGTACCAATCTTAGACGAGCAGCCTATCATTGATCAGTCCATTTTAACACATCAGGATATGCAGATGGATCAGAAAACCCCACCGCTTAAGAGATCGCTTTTCCCCTTGTTCCCTCCTGTACGCAAAATCACCTCTTCTAAAAGAAGCTAACACGCTGAACTGATATTGTTATGAAAACTCAGAACTGCCAATTACCACCACTGAGTGTCCCTGTGGAACACACTGAACTCCTGTTTACTCTTCCCACTCCTCAAATGAAGAACATTATTGCCATGTCACTTGTGTCAGAAAGCTGAAGCCGTGCCTCGGCGAGACTCTGACACACACAGCAGTCAGATCAGCGACGGAGAACAGAATCACGGAGGCTGGCAGGTTGACAAACAGCGGCGTTTGCTCCCCGCTGATTATTCACGCAAGCCAAAATGAACACAAATGTATGTTAATATAGATTAACCTTTCTTCTTGACTCTAATAGGAATAAGACAAACTAATTTTAGAGAGTTTAGTGGTGCTGCCCCGAGCCTTTTTAATTTAAGACAACAGCGTTCAGAGTTATCTTTACTAAGGGCCGCAGGGCTGGCAGGTCGCTTTGTGAGGGGAATTCAATTGACTGAGCAAATAACTCTTTTTACCTATAAGGGATTTTTTTTTTTTTTTTATCCAGACCAATTAATAATAGAAAGGGACAGAGAGGATTTTGGCGAGGAACAAACGCTGACAAACACTACAGTTAAATAGAAACTCTTAAACACATAAATAAAAGGATCAAAGTAATTACAAAATTAAATTGATAAATGCAAAATCTGCACAGCTTAATGTTGAAATATCTGGCTGTCACTTGTAATTATTTAAAATAATTACATTTGTGTACATTTTAATCATCATCTCATAACTAGTGGTACACTCACAGAAATACATCCAAGATTTTTTTTTTTGGTACATAATTACTTTCTAAATATCACAAATAATGACAAATAAGACAACAAATAATTAACCCCCTACATTTCTGCCAGTGTGGCTTTCCCTCCAGTTAAGGTCTTCATAATCTAATTGAATGACAGGCCGCCGCTTGATTAGGTTATTACAAATAAATCTAGCTTTAAGTAAGCAAACAAAATCAAATGGGCGAAAATTCAAAAAGCCCTTTGCTTTCGTTCGCTTCAATTAGCCATTTTAATTACCTCTTATATTGGCCTAGCAAAACAACAACAGGAACAACAATGAACAAACAGAAATCAGGTAAATGAGGCCTTGACATAGACGCCACTTTAAGGGTAATTATCCAATTTGTTTGCGGCAGCAGAGTTCTAACGAGCAGCCAATTACCAGGCAAAGGCTGAGCTGTAGAAACCTGTTGATTTAATTAGAAGAACCGCCATGGTAAGGAAAGGGGAGGGGGTGATGGGGGGGGGTGGGGGGGGATGGGGATGGGGGGGC
>VURO01035241.1:10923-29678 GCA_015108175.1 Pelvicachromis taeniatus | reverse complement strand
AACCTTTGTAAAAGTGAGAGCTACTTCTTGGGTACTGATTAATGTGAAGGGCTACCAGTTTGACACACACTTCTGAAATAACAAATTTCCTCAATTTAACTTTAATTATATGTTGTCATTAATAATTAATGATATTCATCTATGTAAAGACACTGATTATGGCAACTGTTTCCGTGGAGACCAGCTAGTGCTGATCTAATATTTAATAATAAACATTTTTTAAAATATATTATCTCTAACAAATTGACACCAATGCAATTGTGATTTAAAAAAAATATCAACAAAAACTAAAAATAGATGCAGCTTACTGGTAAGTTGTTATAGTGAGCTATTTTTAGAACAGGCCTGCGGGCTACTCATGTGGTCCTTGCGGGCAACCTAGTGCCCGCGGACACCATGTTGGTGACCCCTGATTTAGAGTGACATCAGTCATCAGTACAGTAGCGGTATTTTCTCATTTCCCTGCTCATATTGTGAGTCCATTTGTTGTCACACACACACACAGACATGTGTGCAGTGGTTTCCAAAAATATATTATAATATACTATAACAACAACATAATGGGTTATTACAAGTGCAGTAACAACAGCAGGTGTTTAATCAACTTTAATAACAGAAAGAGAGAGCCTGAGGAAGAACCTGATAATTACAGCACTGCTGTCAGAACTAAAGTCAACTCGCTTTACCACAGTATATAATTCCATAAAGGACTATTACAAATAAGAGCTCTTGGCGTACAGTAGCTGGAGGGGATTACCTACAAACTGCTGTTTCCATTAGGTTGACACTGTGTGAAACACAGTTATGTGGTCAGGTATTGCACTGAACATGTTCATGTACAGTTCATGGTTTGTCCTAATAGTGTCTATCAAAGCTTTTGAGATCATGAGAAAAAGAGGTACAGAACAGAGCACTTAACCCAGGTGTTAGTGCAGCTTTTGAATCCCATGCGAAACCACCGTAGCTCTCCAGGTCATAACCGGTGCTCTCCTGTTGGTCTAGTAAACACAGACCAGCATAGCCTTGAACCTAATGGATTGGGCATTGTGACTGTTTTCAGCTTGAGGTTTTTTGGACCTACCTGCCAAAAAGTGAGCTACAAGCCACTTGTGGGGTAGCTGTAGCTCAGGTGGTAGAGCGGGTCACCTCCTCACTGGAAGGTCAGTGGTTCGATCCCAGACTCCTCCAGTCTACATGCCAAGTCTCCTTGGGCAACATACTAACCCCTACTGGTGATGGTCAGAGGGCCCGGTGGCGCCTGTGTCCGGCAGCCTTGCCTCTGTCAGTGCGCCCCAGGGCAGCTGTGGCTACAATGTAGCTTGCCATCAATGACTGAATGACTGAATGTAGTGTAAAGCGCTTTGGGGTCCTTAGGCACTAAGAAAAACGATATACAAATGCAGGCCATTTACCATTTTACTTGACTCAGTTCATTGCTTGGTTGCTGTTTTTGGTTAACCAAAGTACACCAGTTTCTGCCTAAATACTGTTTTTAGCTTAAAAAGAGTCTGTCAAAGAACAACTTGTTCCCTTCTGCTGGATGTCAATAGGTAACCTGACTGTTTAATCAAGTACAGCCAGTTGTTGCATTCAGCAGGTACATGGGAGTCCAACCTAACAAAATGGGGACATCAGCAAAAAACCTCAAACGTCAGCAACCTTCAAAAAGGTTCTGGTGACTGTAGAGGCCAGTAAAGAATGGATTACAATGAACATGATTGTCATGTTCGAACACCCAGTTTGAGCATGGTGTATGATCTCTGTCAGCTAAAAACTGGAAACAGTTTTTAGCTGACAGGCGGTCTTCTGCTGCTGCATCTGATCTGCTTCATGGTTCAACATGTTGTGAATTCACAGATGCGCTTCTGCATTCCTTAGTTGTGATGACTGGTTATTTGAGTTACTGTTGCATTCCTGTCAGCTTTAAGCAGTCTGACCAGTCTGCTCTGACCTCTTGCATCAAGGCATTTTTCATGGAGAACTCGCTGAATATTTTCTCTGTTTTGGACATGTTCTGCAAACATTCTCAGTTTGAACTTCAGCAGGTCATGACCATAGCAGTTTTTATTGCTAAACCTTTAAAGACGTGTGTAGAATAAAGAGATTGTGAAGTTTAAAATTTGACAAAATAAATTTCTGCCTTTATCTTCTTCAGCACAATGGCTGTCCCTCCAGCATACTCAGACCTGGGCAAGGCTGCCAAAGATATATTCAGCAAGGGATATGGTGAGCACTGGTTTATCTTAGGAGTAAATTATAAACTGTGAAGAATTCCTAAAGTACAACCTATTCTGTATGCTCGTTATCCACACTGCACATTTAATAAATACACTGATGTGAACAAAACTCAAAGTCTGGATGTAATTTCAGATATTAGATACTCACTTTTTGAAAGTTGAAATTTCAGTTTTGTACATATAAGGTACATATTTGTTTTTGAAGGAGATGCCAATATGTACAAAATGATATGAATTATGTATCAATTCATGGAGTATATGAATTGTATAAATCTAGCAATACACAAGAATGAAATCAAGAACTGTCAGAGCAGCACCTTGAATGTGGTAGGAAACATCGAGCAAAGGTTTCCAAGCTCGTGTGTTGCTTGTTAACATTTTAAAAAGTGTCAGTTGGATAAGAAGCTTGATAAAATCTTCACCGGAGGCTCACTTGTGATTGTTACAGCTAGTCTGACCACAACAAGGCTTAGCTTTACAATCAATAAACCACTTTTGTGGGGAAAATCTATGTAAAAATGTGAAATTGGGCCTTTTTAAACCTTCCGGTCTCTGATTTGTCTTGCACATAATAACTATTAACTCATATTTTGTGATCAATCAGGCTTTGGTGTTGTGAAGCTGGACCTCAAGACCAAATCACAAAGTGGAGTGGTGAGAACACTTTTTTTCTTTTCATGTGCTTTCTTTACTCTTCACCTCTCCTTTGCCTTTTCATGCCAATCTCTAAACTCCAAATCCTGCTGCACAGGTACCCTCCAAAAAAGACAGCAAAATAATCTAATCTAATTTAATCTCATGCTCAGTGCCTTATTTAATTACAGTAACTGGACTCCTGCTGTGACTCGCAGCTGAAAGGGATTTAAAGCTGTTTTCATGCATAAACTATACCTCTGAACTCTTTAGATACTACCCAGCAGAGCTGCATGCACGAAGGCAAATATCCAAACCAGGCAGACTGGACATTAAACCTCTGTGTGGCAATTTGATAAGTGGTTGTTTAGAGAATTTACAACAACTGAATGAATGTCATATACTGCCTGTGCTCCCCTCATCTTAACCAAACCGAGGTATTTCCAGTAGTGAGAACACATCTGTTGAATTCATGTATAAAAACTAGTGCTGTCAACGTTAGCGCGTTAATAGGGCATTAATACGACATTAACACAGCTAAACGCATTAATGCGGTCATCACAATTAACGCAATTAAAATTTTTAACGCACTCAACCCGTCTGGAGCGCAGCATGGACAAACTTTGGACAAACTGCCCGAAATGCGTTGACAGAGACATTTCAGGGATTTTGAGTCAGTCTGCGCTCCAGATGGGTTAATTGTTAATCGCGTTAGTCATGATTAACATGATTGTTTAAGCTGCATTAACACGTTAACGCTGAGTAACCCCCTCACATGCATTAATCTGCGTTAACTGGGCTTTGCCCATTTTTGACGCGTTACGCTGACAGCACTAGTAAAAACATCTCAGGTTGACGAATGGTGCTGATGTCGACCTCCTTGGCTTAATCTGCTCTCTGTTCTTGAGAAACATGACAGGCCTGCAGGTGTGCATTTGTGGCTTGTCTGTCTCTCTGGCCACCTTTCCTAACCCCTGCTCTGTCTCCATGCTGCTGCCCTGGACTGCTCTCTCTCTAATGTAGATGGTAAGATTGGTGTCAGAGCTGACTGCTCTGTCTGTCTGTCTGTAACTCAGAACAAATTTCCATGGATTTCTGTTTTGTTAACTTACCTAAACCTTTGTTTAATTACAAGTCATTTTTCAGTTGTTATTGTGGTTTAATAGTTTTTTGTCTTTGTAATTTTCATAAAGCATAAACAAATTATTTTCTCTCTCGTCACACTCATCTATACTATTTCCATTTCTTAATGGAGAATGTCTTTACTTTGGGTTGAACTCCTTTGCATTATTTCACATTATTATACCTGACCAAACACTAAGATGTATGGTTGATAAAATGCCAACAAATGGAGAAGAATTAGGCTATTATATTAATTTCAGGCTCAATATTACAATTTTTGTGCTACTTTCGCACGATTTACTTTTCAAAATAGTCCTGTATTTATCTTCTACTTGGTCTTGGTGAAGCAACACAGATCAGCCACTGGTGGAAACGGGAGACATTTTAGCTTCTCTCCTTTATTAGCCTCCCGCTTCTGATTGGTGAACAGCATGTGGGTGGGGCTTCAGTGCTCATAGCACTGTGCCTGAGAATACCATGTAAGGGATATCTCCCCAAGAGTAAAAAAACCTTCTGAAAATTAGTGTTTAGAGCAGTCAGGGTAGTTGTAAACAACAAGTCCTCATTATTTGAAGCTTTGAAAATGTTTAATGGTAAATGTCTTTTTACTTAAGCATTATTCACACAATCACACACACACACAGACACACACACACACACTTTTTTCTATATCCAAGCCCTTTGTCTAACATTTGTGCATACACTCCCACTTCAGTGGGCTGGCTATGGCTCAGTCAGGTGACTCGGTGTTCAGTACATTGCCCAAGGATACTTTGAGAGTAAATTGGCGGGGAATCGAGCCACCGATCTTCCTTTGCCTCCTGAGCCACAGCCACCCCAAACAGCCATCTTTGTAATAAGATATGTATGACAGAAAATAAGGAAAAGAAGAGACTGCAAGGAATTTAAAAACAGGAAGAAAACAGACAGATGCATTGGGTGGTCTGCACTACACTTTTATAGCTATTTAAAAAAATTCTGAATGGCATTGTTTCATTATCCTGTCAACAGACCGCTTTACTCTAGAGCGAAATAACTCAGTAACTTTGATTGCCGTGCTCTATATTATAGGATTAATCGAATGGACTTGACATTGCTCAGTTTGCAGTTACCCAGGGAAATGACTGGGGCCGTTCCTGGTTAGTTAATAGGTAATTGATGAGATCCTCACACAATCACAGTAAGCAGTCTGACCAGACTAAGAAAGAGTCACACAATCTTTCTTAAATGCTAGAAAATGTCACTTGAGTGTGTTAAAGATGGAGGCAGCGTCTGTGTTGTTTGGTAACTTCAGCATTGGTGATTAAGCTTTTAAAACATTTTAACTTGGACATGTGCTATGATTATGTTTCACCATATGATACATGTATTAGTCAGTCTCAAACAGCTGCATTGACTCTTCTTATATTTGTTTCTGAACTGAGATTTGCTAAACGACCATCTCTTTGGACTCATATTCTTCTTAGACCACTTTGCTGGTATGAACCTCTGCATGTATATTAAGTACAATCACAGAAACTGTGCTGCAGTTGTCTCAGTTCTGTGACCGATTTTCACACGGAGTTGAGTTGACTCATATGTTGTTTTCTGACGCATGCATAGTGTGTGGTGATGGCTTATCTGATCATTACCTCAGGTTTTCGTTTTCTGCTTTGACATTTAAAATGAAATTAGTTAATGTTAACACACACTGAAAGATGTGTCAGTACGAAAATCATCAGCAGGGCACCACTTTAAACTATCTAACTCGTATTACCTTTCAGATATTATTTTACTGGCAATGATGTTGGCAAGCAAGATATCGTTATCTAGCTAGCTGTAATTTCACTGTGCTGTATAAGTGGAAGCTGTCTCTATAACTCTATTCTATACATGTCCGGTAACATTTAGAGGGATCTCATTGGTCATCTTGTTGTATACCATCAAATCCCTGAACTACAAAATCTGTACCTGGGGGGGAAAAATTGAGCTAATTAACCCCAGGAATATTCATGGGTGCATTCTTGTGTCTAATTTCCTGCCCTCCTTGATGTTGTATCCATCAATAACAAGTGGTTTTAGCGACACAGGGCTAAAAGCCAATTCTGGGACATGTCTGAAACATGCTGTGGTGAATTTGGTGGAATCTTCATTGTTCACTTGAATGGGTGTGATCGGAACCGGAATACATTTCTGCCACCACCGGTAGGGTTGATGTTGATATGCCAGTACAGAAAGATATCTTATTAACATTGGAGGTGTATTTGTGTTTTTCTAATGACTTGGTACTGTTCTTACTCATTTCACTATGCCTAAAGCAGTCTAATCTTATTTTAATAAATGCTAGTCAGGTTAACAGCTACTGTCTGAAAAAATACTTTTCATTCTTACATATATTTTTCTTTTTTTTCCTTTGTTTTTAAGCATACACTCTTGTTAAAGACCGGTGTTATAGTGCTTATTGTCAGTGGCAGTTTAGATAATCACTTTGTTGTAATCATCATGTTTATCATTGTTTTTGTGTTCATTTTTTGTTTGTCTTCTGCCTCATTAATGTCTTGCATGCATTCATCTGTGAGGCTGTCTTATTATGTCAGCGTATCTGCATTGTTTAATATGTAGAGTACATGCTGCTGATTATCCCTATATTTTTGGTAATTATATTTGGTTTCAGTTTTTGTCAAGTTCCTTTTTCCATTTTGATATTCAACAACCTATCTCCACAAACTGTGGGGATAGGTTAATTGGAAAATCTAAATTGCCCATAGGTGTGAATGCGGGAGTGACTGTGAGTGCAAATGGTTGTCTGTCAATGTGTGTTAGCCTTGCGGCAGACTGGCGACCTGTCCAGGGTGTACCCCGCCTCTCGCCCTAAGACAGCTGGGATAGGCTGGAGCCTATCCCAGCTGTCGCGACTGCCGCGACCCTGAAATGGATAAGCGGCTGCGAATGGATGGATGGACATACAACAATTCAACAATACTTTTGAGTTCCACACTCATGCTTTGTGCTGATTGGTCCTTCACCAGGAGTTCAACACATCTGGCTCCAGTAACACAGATACAGGCAAGGCCTCAGGGAGCCTGGAGACCAAATACAAGATGAAGGAGTTAGGCCTGAGCATCAACCAGAAGTGGAACACAGATAACACCCTGGGTACTGAAGTCACTGTGGAGGACCAGGTGTGTGTTTGTGGTTAAGAAACTGATTTTATTGTTTAAATGTCCTTAATAAAACTATTGACTCAAGTTTTACTTTACCTACAGCTGGCTCAAGGATTGAAAGTTGGCTTGGATACGTCTTTTGTACCAAACACAGGGTGAGACTTCATTTATTAGTTTGTGTGACTGATACTGTGTTATGTACGGTAATCAGTATTAACTTTGGGTCAACCCTGGATAAACAGAGTGCTGACTTTTTTTCCCCTGCTTGCCTTGTTAATAATTAGCTGCAGGCTTTGCACTTCTTTTAGCCTCAAATCCAATTCTCTTTTTTAAACCTTTAACTATCAATATAGTAAAAGCTGTACACTTAGTTTACTATTATTTTCCTAATCTGATAGAACAATTGAACAACAGATAGAAGAAGTTTTCATCCAGCTGACCTCACTCACTCACATGTTAGTGTGTCCCGAGAAACACACGTGCTGAGATAGGCTGAGAACAGATGGACAGACAGACATAGAGGTTCCTATCATTATTAGTAACATATAAAAATTACATATAAATATTCAAATTTGAAAGTACTTCTGTACACAATGCCTCTAAAAATTAATGCTGTTATTCTTACTTATTGTATCCATGTTGATGTGTAGTAATGTACCACTATAGAGTTTCAATGAATAAACTGATTTCTCAGTGTATATTTCTTTAAACTTATTGGCCGCTCTGTTTCTCTTGGCATGTCCTTATCAAAGCATTCCCTCTCTATTCATATATTTTTTGACTTTCCCACTCTGTCTGTGTTAGAATCTAGTTAAAATTGTGATTACAGTAATAACAGAACATGTCAGCTTATTCAAAAGGGTGGCTCATCCATGTGGTTTTAATAGTTTTTGAATACGTCATATTGTCTCCAGATAAGTTGGAATTTATTTTTGTTATTGGTTTTGGTATTTTAATGGCTCATCACTGTAGTTAACCAACTTTTCAGGAAGAAAAGTGGCAAGCTCAAGACTGGCTACAAGCGTGACTATATGAATATTGGCTGCGATGTTGACTTTGAGGGTCCCATCATTCACGCTTCTGCTGTGTTGGGCTATGAAGGCTGGCTGGCTGGCTATCAGATGGCCTTTGATACAGCCAAATCCAAACTGGCTCAGAACAACTTTGCACTCGGATACAGGGCCGGGGACTTCCAGCTTCACACCAACGTGTGAGTGATTTCACATATGTACATACACAGTTTGTAAAGATGCTTTCTTGCTTTTTGGGATTTACTTACCTGGATGATTAAGCATGCATCAAGACTTTCTGTAGTTGATATTCAGTAAAAATACTATTAATTCCTGGAGTTAATCTTATTATATTTGATGGAAATGTTCACTTGAAACAAAGGATGAACTGATTTGAATTTAGTGCTGAATCTTCCCATTGACATAAAACACATTTTTGGGCATCGGTAACTAATTTCATTACGGGTTGTTATAAGTTGAATACAACGAGGGCTGAATTTATAATTTGGAGACTGGTCTGTTTGCATAAGTAAATAACTGTCTGTTCTCTCTCAGTAATGATGGGACTGAGTTTGGTGGCTCCATCTACCAAAAGGTAAATGACGAGCTGGAGACAGCAGTTACTCTGGCCTGGACAGCTGGCAGCAACAACACTCGTTTCGGCATTGCTGCCAAATACAAGCTGGACAAAGACGCTTCTCTGTCTGTGAGCACTGACTCTTCACATTCACATGCACTGTTGCTGAAGCATATTCTCACTGTTTTGCTGTTGTGTCTGATACCCTGTCATGTTTCCCCTACAGGCTAAAGTGAACAATGCCAGTCTGATTGGAATAGGCTACACCCAGAGCCTTCGATCAGGTGGGTTATCTTCCTCAACTGTGCAATTGTCACCCAACAAAATACTTTCCCAACCTGCACAGGAATATCTTGGTTGTTTAAAAATACAACCCCATTTCCAAAAAAGTTTATTTTGAATTTGATGGCAGGAACACAATAGTGCGTACATGCCGACAGGCCAGTTAAGCAGCTGGAGTCTTTTATGAAGTCATGCAGCTGTAACATATACAGTATGGAGTTTAGCACTGTCTTGCTCAACCTTGTCTGCGTGGGAGAATATATTGTTCTAAAATCATATAATTTTCACCGTTAATGGTGCGTTGTAGATCATGAGATATTCAAAGTCTTCACAATTATATATTACATCTTAACGAATAATTACAGTACATTATTCTGAAAATACTCTGAATATCAACTTTTTTTTGCAGACTCAAATGTCTCCCCATCTTTACTTCTTAGACCGGTCATGTTATTGACCTGCTGCTATTTTGAAATGTATTCCTGCCACCAAATTAAAAGCTCTTTAATGAGCTAATAGTTTTTATGGGGTGGCTGTAGCTCAGATGGTTGGTGGTTCGATCCCTGGCTCCCCTAGTCTGCATGCCAAATATCCTTGGACAAGATATTAACCTCCGATGCATCCGTTGGAGTATGAATGTTGGTTAGAGCACTAATAATTTGTGTGATTGGGTGAATGTGTTTGTTGTATAGATTGCTTTGAATACTCCGGGAGAGTAGAAAAGCACTATAGAAGAATCAGTCCATGAAATAGTTATATTTAAATGTTTCAGGTTTTCAGAAGTGTAAATTTGAAGCAGGGAATCACAAAGCTTGTGAGGGAACCTTGACTAAGAAATTCAGCAGTTAAAATCTTGATGGACCAATAAGGGACAAACCACGTGCTTTCAAATTTACACCACACACAGATATTTGTGCCCCCATTTCAACTTTTTTGAACAGGTCTAAAATATAAAATTTATCTACAACACTGTGACTGTGTCTGTGCAGGTGTTAAGGTCACCCTCTCAGCTCTCATTGATGGAAAGAACTTCAACGCTGGCGGACACAAAGTCGGCATGGGCTTCGAGGTTGAAGCGTAAACACGAGACCTACCAACAAAAAAAAGAAGCCCACTTCAGCAGTTTTCGGCCCCCTCCTATCACGATAACTTGTCTCCTACTCTTGTCTCTGGACACCCCTCCCTTGTTCATACTTCTGATGAGCATTTCTGACAGTAATAGTCAAGTCTTAGCATTATACTTAAACAGTTGTGAGGCTGATCCTAAAACTGGCAGTGCATAGTTGTGGAGAATTGTTTTTATGGTATTTGAAATAACTATTTATTTCCCTGTAGGTCTTGAATGAAGTAGTTGTTGGTGTACATGTGTAGCTCATTTAAAGCTTCAGTACTGAGTTATTACTGCATTCCTAGAAGCATGTTAAATGAAGGATTGGATGCAGTGCTTAAAGCTTATTTGCTTGGTTAAAAAAGGTGCAGAGCACTTTGTGTCCATTTGAACAGTTTTAGCTTTTTTGCTGCAATCCAAGGACTATTTAATCCATGTCATTGTTTTCATACAATACATATCATTAAATATTGAAGTACTGGTGGATGAAGTTAAGAGCTAAAGACCAATTTCTGGAATGACAACATGAAGGATATTAGATCTGTTCTTGTACATTTCTCAAAATACCCTTTTAGCCCTTTGTGATTTCTGTTTTTGGTAGGTGAACTCAACATAATGGAATCTTCTGGTAGCTCTTTGTATTTGTTTTTGGGGTTTTTTGCATTTCTGCAGTGTTGTTTTCACCTATCTGTCTCAGCTCACCTCACAATGAAAGTGAGGCTATTTTGCTTCTGTATCTCAGTCTTAACTCGACTGCCAGCGGTTTCCTCATGTTGCTTGGAGACCACACTCATTGCTGTCAGTGAAAACTATCTTCACTCTTAAAGGGAACCCCGACTATTATGACAAGTTTGCGCTAAAATATTTACTGTGCTTTCAATAACATATATGCGGTATTAAAATACATGAAATGGTTTTCCTTTTAAGCACATTGTATATAAAGCCAATTTACTAGTAGGCCGCCATTGTTATTTACTTCTCAATGCACTCTGGGTAGTGACATCATATGGCTGCACCGCATCAAGTTTACAGTTAGCAGTGCGCTGGAAATGGCTTCTGTTCAACCTTTCCAGTTTGAACCAGAGCAAACCGAGAGAGAGGATGACGATGGTCAACAGTACTTAGTTTAGATGAAGAAAACAATCCATCACACAAGGACGCGAGAGTGGGGGAAAACTACTGGTGTATATGTGGAAATTGGTGCCAATGGCAACGGTGATTGAGAGCATTTGTTGTAAAGAGCTAAATTTTATGGCAGCAGCTATCCACGGTATCGCATAACAACATGATAAAAACATTAATATAATTCTAATTTTTATTATACAGTGAAATTTCGTTATCGTTATTTTACAGATACTCCATGCATCACAGTGCACCAATACGGCTGGCAACCGTCATTAGCCTCCATGACCGGTATCGTGCTGGTCTACCAAGTCGTAACCAGGTCAAAATTGCAGTTGAGGTACGTCAGCTGTTCAGTTAACTGGGCTGCGTACTTCTTAACTTTTGTGTTTTACCAGTTAAGACAAAAAGCATAAATGAGTAGTCTATAGTTCATTCTTTTTTAAAAGATTTTACAGGTATGCTTCATATTGACAGTTTACCTGGTGGATGTATGGCTGGCTAGAGTACGTAGAGTCATCCCATCATGTGCAGTAAACAAAATGAGGACAGCCTATCCAGACCCAACTGGCAGATATACAGGATATCAAGATGCAGCTACTGATCATGTAGAGGTAGATGAGGCGTGGAGAGATTTTAATGACATATAGTTTACATTCTTACTGTCTTGTTCTACTACGTTACTAATAGCTTGAAAGCACCTATACTGCCGACAACCGATATACATTATCGGCCCAGAATGCATTGTGTGCGCAAAAACATGGCAGCTCCCACGGCACCAAAACCGTTTTAAACAACAAAGATTTAATGAATAATGAAAAAATTGTAGTTATTTTCAAGTATGTTTTTATGTAGTGGAGATCATTTGTAACATATTTAGAGTAACTTGTCATAATAGTCGGGGTTCCCTTTAAGCTCTGTATATTAAAGTACAAGTGCTCATCCTCCAAGTAATTCCAGTCGAAACACTTGATAGGAGCGTTGTGTCCCCACATGTCTGTCCTGTTACTTTGTTTGGAAATCCTGCCTGTCATTATTATTATTATTATATGACTTTTTTTTTCTTCGTCACATAGACACAGTACCTCGTTTTTTCCATTATAAACTAAGAGAACTCTAATAATAAAAAATGGGAAAACGGCACCTAGAAGTGCTTTGAATCCTTTGTCTCAATTAATGCCTTCAGTATTTTGTATTTTAATGCTCTTACAGTGCAGTGGAGCCCACGCTTCTGTATGAAAGATGGGCCTAGCCACAGCTGCAGCTGAACATGTTAGCTTTCACCATCTTGGAATTTTAAAAATCTAAATAACAAGTGAAGATGGGATCTGACTGAAATGAAGGAGTCATTTTCTTTGCCATTGCATATCCAAATAGAGAATATTTAACAGTTGTCAGGACAAAATACATGTGCCCTTACTACCATTACCACACATGTCATGTATTTTAAGAACAAAATCTATTTTATGTAATTATAAGTGATAGCTTGTTATTCCTTATGGTTTAAAACAATTATCTTTACATGGGGGATTAAGCTGGTTGTTATCCTGTAGCCACCTTATTGCTATACTAAGCTAGATAGTTTGTGCCAATAGCGTGATAACAGATGAGAGAGTGCTATCCTACATAAAGTATAAAAATATTCTTTTAAAGTTTTTTTTAATGTCAGTAAGTTGTCTTAACACAGCTGACTTTGGAAATAAAGCTGCATATCAAGAAGAATAGAGTCGGTGTTTAAATGGTGAGTTCGGCACATAAAGGTTCTAATATAAATATTAGAATCAATTGGACTGAAGATACCTTAAATAATACAATGGTCATTTCCACCCTGGTACTAGCATGTTCTTGTACTTTAATAGAGTACCTTTACATCATTCACAGTTTATTTGTACTAGGCTTTTGTGGAGCCCCCCCCAATTCTGCCACTGTCTGTAACAAGTTGTCTTCCTTCCTAAAAAAGGAACCCATACTAACTCTAATTAACATCAGAGGTAAGAAGAGCAGGAAAAAACAGAAACAGAGCATTTAGAGCACTACATTGATGTCATTTTATGCAAATACATTTAGTATGATCATCCTCCAATGTAACTGGGTGTGTATTATATAAATAGTATTTATATATAGTATTTATATATAGTATAAATAAAGTAAAAATATGAAAATAAATAAAATATGAATATGAAAAAAAAATAAGGAAAAACATAATGGGTCCACTTTAACATATATGGTAATGCACCTCCAGTGCATGTTACTATCCTTATCCAGGAGATTTCTCAATACCACAAAAGAGCATTAGTAAGATGAATGTCCTTCACTTGTTTTTCTCTATCAGCATTCATGCCTGATAAAGCTGCTTTTATAATGCTAAAATGCTATATATACACTGCTATAAAAATAAGCCACCATGAGTCTAACAGACACTGACTGATACTCAATCTGTCGGCAAGGGACAGCGCCTAGAGTCTGATTTAAAGCACAGTCTAGTAACTGGTTGTTTTGACTGCAGCCCAGGCTTGAATTAAGTATATAGAAGAACAGTCAGTGGGATTTATCCTCCCACATTCTTTTATGCCTGCTCCAAATGTCAAGGTGGTCAAACCAGAAACTCTTAGCAGTGTGATTCATGATTGGGCAATCATAAATGTCAGAACATACCTCTGTACCAGTCCATTAAGTATTTGGATTGGTTTAATTAGACAGTTATATTTTACTTACTGGTAGTGCTAGGTGAAATGTCACTGGAGTATATGATCACCAGAGTTACTGAAATATCCTCTGTGGACCAGCACTGTACAGTTGTCTAGGTTTAAAAAAATCAGTTTAGGTGTTTTCCTTTTTATATGCAGCTATTCAGAGGTATTTGGGATATATAACAACAGGCAGCTTAAATCATCTTTTATTAATGTACACTGGGTGAACCAACCCTTCACAGGGAATGGCTGCTGCATTTCAAGTGTTCACTGAATTTATTCTTTGTTTCCCCCAACAAAGTTGAATACTTCACCTTTTTGTCTGTGAAAACTTTTTTTAATTACATTCTTACAAAACCACTCTTAAAAGCATTGGCTTTGAATTGTGTCATTCAAGTTTTATAACTGTAAATTCACTCCCTTTTCTTCATGTTTAAAAGAATGCTATCAAGAGCATGTCACAGCAGGTTGACTTTAGCCACCACTTGTTTGCACCCTGTCTGAGAATATTCGTGCCCCCCTACTGCAGGGTAGTATTCAATCTCCCCTGCAAGCCGCTCTATGTTAGCATGATCTGGGTAGAATCCTTCTCGAGTAATTTCATCCAGGAAGCACTCCATCACATGACCTTTCTCCAAAAGACTGAGAGGTAAGATATCAGCCTCTGTCCAAAGTGGGTGAAGCTCTTCCAGCATGCTATGTAAAATAGGAGTCAGCTCTTTTAGCAGATTGCTATGACGTCCTGATGCTGTCATCGCCATGGAAATACTCGAAGAGTTGTGCAGCATATGTTTGGTGATGTGTGCATGACCCAGGTTGCTTAGAAACAGGTAAATAGCATTCAGGTATTCATTGGACTGGTTGGAGGACACAAGCTGCAACAGCATGTCCAGGATCTCGTGGTGCATGTGCTCTGCCTCGTCAAAGATGAAGAGTGGGATTTTCTCCTCCTCCTCGGCTCGTTCTACCATCTCTGAGATCAGAGCTGAGAGGTCACTGGCACACTGCAGGGCATTCGCCTCCTGGGGGCAGTGGTGGAGCACATAGTACTGCAGCACAAGTGTGTCACCCACCACAGAACGGAAATGTCCAGCCAGTAGGCGTCCCAGGTGGCTCTTACCCACCCCAGTCGGGCCGTGCAGGGATACCACCAGAGGCTTGTTGTGGACGTAGGTAGACAGGTAGTCCTTCAGGTGGGACAGCAGGCTCTCCACAGCTCCCTGTTGCCCAAACACTTCCCTCCTCAGTGTCTTCTCTAATCCCTCCAGGTCATATCTAAGAACGTGGTCATCCAGGTTCTCTATGGCGTTATAGACCTGAAAGAAACAAACCACAGCTATTAAGAATATAGCCGAGTGCAGGGGCATTTCCAGGATTCATTAAAAAGGGATGCACTCCTTGGACCAAGAACACTGAAAACACAGGGAATTATTTTAGTCTCATCTGCAGTCCTTGAGCCTTATTACAGTATTACATATAAAAGTGACACTTCAGAAGATTTTAGAAAGAAGAATGATTCTGTACTTGGATAAATGTAGAATATAATGCTAATAAACTTGTTGAATTTCAATCATTAAACTTCTAGATTTTTCAGGATATACAATGAAAAAACAAAGGGACCACTGAATGAACAATGGGTTAGGAGGTCATTTCCTTGATAGGCAAATTCTCATGACCATTGATCAACAACTACTGATCAAGGCCCACTGATCAAAGTCCATTAATCAATGGCCATGAGTACCATTCACAGAGAGTTGGGGAGTGGCTGCAATCACAGCGTTGTAAGTGAAAGATGTACCCTTAGGCCCCTCCTCGACTCCTGATGTAGTCATCAGTGTGACTCTTTAGATAGGAATGCATGTGTGAATGACACTTGTTGTTCTACTTTGAGTGTTCAAGTAGAAAAGTTCTGCGTAAGAGCCAGTCTACTGCTAAAGTAATAAATCCACTTAATTAATAGTATACACAATTATTTCATTTTAACATTAAACTGTTAATAATAATAATATTTCTGCACTAAGTGAAGTATTAAATATGCAGGATGGTTAGATAGTGAGGTGTGTGGCTATGTCCTGGAAGCAGCATATAGCAGTCTTGCAGAGCAATGTTTGTGTAGCTGGTACAAAAGAAGGGACCATATTTCTTACAGTTTGTTAAACCTCAGTTTCACTCCACCAAATATATTTTTTATAGAGTATCCAAATTTCAGCAAGCATACTACTGTACAAATAGTATAGTCACAGGACTGTATGGAGTTCTGTGAAAATTTTCTTTTTCACATGACTGTATATCTTTAGAAATATATAAATATATTAAGTTACATGGCAAACAGCTGAGAGTGATTTCCGCTCAGCTTCTCACTTTGGCAAACTAGAACAGGAAATACACTCAGACTGGTTTTAAATATTTACATTTGAAATGGTAAGATAAACCATAAACAAAGCTGCAAGATACACGTGACATTAAAGCAGCCGGGTGACAGCTGGATTAACCAATCTCTGCTGAACAGTGCCTCAAGGTTCCTCAGAGATGAACACACCTCAGACTGGCATAGGATGGCATGTTGTATTTCTCGTCTGAATGAACTACGACATGACTGAGCAAGTAGAAAGTCTATATTTAATCACATATGAGAGCTGAAGATAGCACAAATTTTCCACCCTCCCTATTTATACTGTAGCTGGTATTACAAAAGAAGCAGACTAGCAAGAGATGAGTCATAATAATGGTAAAGTTTACATGCATCTTTCTGGTTATTTTTTTTATGTATCTTTTTTCTTTTTTGTTACCACTACCACTTGATAGCAGCTTAGTTGGAAAATGTGTTGTTATTTATTTACCTGGAGAAAGACGATGGCAAAGAGCAGATACAGGCAGTATTTGGCTCGGCTGCGGTCCTGCTTCGGTGCAGCCCTTTGTCTCCCTCCTTCGGGAAACAACACCCGTTTCTTTTTTCTCCTCTTCTTCCTCTGTGAGATGTTGGATGACTGAGAGGAGAATGCAGTGGGGGTTAATCCATCAAAGGTGAAGATTTTGGGGCTGGTGCGACCTGGGGCGCCCGTGAGGGCACACTGGCCCCCCAGGGCCATCTCTTGACGCCGTTTCTTGATCGCTTGGTACTTCTGTTTAATGCGTATAACGGCGCGCAGAGTGGAGGAGATGTTGGAGAGACTGGGGACCGGACTGCCTCTCCCATTCTCACTTTTCTCTTCTTCCATCTCTGTGTCTCCCTCAAGCTCTTCATCCACCTCCCCCTCGAATTCTCCCTCTGTTTGAGAGGCAGATATGCTGCTGTCTCGGTCACTCATCTGCAGAGAGAAAATGAAGGACTTTGAAGAAACTACACCAGTGCATCTCAAAAAGTTCACACATAAATGAAACCATTTCAAATCTTTTAATTTTTTAAATGTTGATGTGATTGATCTTAATGTTGATTGTGGCTTAAAGTTCATAAAAATCTGAAACCCAGTATCTTGAAGTACTTTTAATTTGAATGTACCATTCAAACTACTATTCAAACGGTCTAATTTAACCCTTTCATGCATGAATTATGACAACCTGAATCAGGATTTTTTTCTTAAGTATATTGATTCATCTTTAGGCATGAAAAAAAGATTTTTTAACTTTTTTTAAAACATATACTTTTCAAAGAGTATTTTTTACATGTCCACTTAGGTGGACAGCGTACGTTTTGACTTATGAATTTGACAAACTAATAAATAACATTCGTATTGTTATTTATTTGTTATTTATTTACACTATTACCATCAACTATTATCATCAACACTGACACAAATACAAGAAAACAGCTATTGAATAGCCGTCCACTGTAGTGACCGTGAAAGGGTTAATACATGCAACCACAGATGGAGAAGTCTCCTGGGTTGAAAGTTGTCCAAATGACAATCATGACACCCTGCACAAGGACAATAAGCCCCAGACTGTTATTGCTGATAGACTGGGTGTTTGCACACTGCTGCATAATAATGGAAAGTCATCTGGAAGAGAAAGGTGTTACAGGAAAATGTGCATAAGCAGAAGAGGAGCCCACAACCAAGTGCTGAGTGTATAACTGAACATATTTTTCAGATATTCAACTTTGCTATGTTATAAATTGATTTCTTTTTGGCAATATGTAACCTATACAGGATATGTGAACATTTCAACTTATTTTCTGTGGTTTGCACAGCACTGAATACTGATAAATATATTAAATATATTTATCAGTATTCAGTGCTTTATGCATGCAGGTTTAGTTCAACGTGATAGCGTCAGCATGGAGAAATTCAATTTTGGGGAAAACTCATTTTCCCTAATCTTAATTTTGATCCCAGTCCCTATAATGCAAGACATCAACTTCCTCCAAAGTTGCCTATAATACTGGTTTTGAAGGCTTTAGTCTTCTTTTTTACCCGAAAAGGGGGCTTCTGTTTTCAGCGTTGCCTTTCAAGCAGAGCTCGGGCCAGTCTGGGGAAGCACCCCAGACTGGCCCGAGAATCAGGTTTAACAATATCTTACTCGTCAGGGTCACATAGGAACAGGAAACGAAACTGATAATGTAACGTCTGAAATACAATGCTGGCTTTCATTTGTTTAGATTATAAATCAATGAAGTGAGACCTTGTTGTCTTAAGCAATACTTCACTGGGCTTTCTGAAGTTTTGTTTGTTTTTGTTGTGGGTTCTTTTTGGATATTGTCTGCTTTTTCAGTCATTTTCAGTCCACTCTGTGTACCTGACCCTTTTCAGAGGAATGTCTTTGTGTTTGTTTAACTAATCAACACTGACCTCTGAGTCATTCAAACATAAACTGACACCTCAATCAAGGGATG
>VURO01035238.1:0-10702 GCA_015108175.1 Pelvicachromis taeniatus | reverse complement strand
GTTAATAGATCTCCCTGCATCCAACCATACTTATTATTAATCTCTGGCTCTCTTCCACAGCATGTCTCTATCCTGTCTTCCTTCTTTCACCCCAACCGGTGGCAGCAGATGGCCCCGCCCCTCCCTGAGCCTGGTTCTGCCGGAGGTTTCTTCCTGTTAAAAGGGAGTTTTTCCTTCCCACTGTCGCCAAAGTGCTTGCTCATAGGGGGTCATATGATTGTTGGGTTTTTCACTGTATGTATTATTGTAGGGTCTACCTTACAATGTAAAGCGCCTTGAGGCCACTGTTGTTGTGATTTGGTGCTGTGTAAATAAAACTGAATTGAATTATTTTGCTTCTCTTCTTCTGTTCCTGCTCTTGATGAGCGAGCTTTAGCTTAACTTAGCTTTACTTAGAGGGGAGGTGGAGGAAAGGTCAGAGGTCGAGTGAGTGTTGAAATGACTCAATGAGTCAATAACGGTCAGCATTTAAGTCTCAGTCACTCTTCAAACACTGTCATGTTTTAATATCAGGATCTCTGCAAGACGCTTAAACACAGCTGACACACACACACACACACCTGCATGGTGTCCTGATGAGAAACGCGGGTCAGGTGACAGGAAGGAAGTGGAGTAGTGCTGCACCTGCAGGTTATTGGTACCGCACGGCTCCCTGAGGACGCGTCTCCGGGCTTCCTTCGTCACAACAATGGAGCATTCTGTCCTCAGACAGCAGACATTCATACAGTCTGTGGGAGTGCATTAAAGCTGCTGATAAACACCCCTCAGCGCCCCCCCCACCGGCACACCGACGTCCTGCACAGGTGTTAATAACACGCTTTCCTCTGAGCTCGTCAGTGTCGGCAGCACAGCACACGAGTCACACGTCGAGGTTTAAATCATGAAACAAGCAGTCGTGTTATTGTGAGGGAAAGCAGGGCAAAGCAGGGCAAATGTCTCACACTGTTTTAATGCAAGTGTAGAATTCACATCTACGGGAGGGTGGCTGGAGGTGGGGAGCGCCCCAAACGGGTCACCAGTCTGTCCCAGCGTTAATTCACAGCAGGAATGTGAAATAATCCAACCACTGCAAAGAAGATAATCTGGAATAAAAGCATGAATACTTCCTCTAAAGTGTCAGCATTCCACGCCAAACAGAACCTCGGCCCCGTGTACATGTATCCACAGAGAGTATTCAGGACTGTGAGTATTCAGGACTGTGAGTATTCAGGAGGTGGTATCTGGGCAGGATGCGTCTGGCTTGGCTTTGTCCAAACACCAAATCACAGGAAGCTGCTAATAAAAACACGTCAGGCATCAATCACTCAATGTGTGTGTTCAGAGACGCTGATTCCCTTTTACCAGAAGAATCCACAGATCTGCTGTTACACGCCACGGTGAGGAAGAGAGCCTCCACAGACAGCACACTGGTCTGCCTACAGTCCAGACCTTTGACCAGCCGAGAACATCTGGAGCTTCGTGAAGCTCACAGCAGGACAAAGCAGAGCCGGGCCTGCTGAGCAGCTCGACTCCTCCGTCACACCAGAACGTCCACGGCTGCTGCGCTCACAGATGTTTGCACACCAATGTTAGAAGAGGGGATGCTGCACAGCAGGACCGTGGAGCTGCACGGTTCCTGAAGAAGAGCAGCATCAGCCTTTCATCTGGTTCCACTGTGTGTCTGTGCACAGATGCAGACTCTCGAAGCAGTGATGAGCTGCTTTTGGTCCTTTGTCTCCTGCAGACGAGACAGACGTGTGAGGACACAAAGAGTGTCTCTGTGCTGAAGTGAAACTGAGGAAATCAGTGAAAAGTGCCCACTGCATCAGTCATCGTCTGCGCTTCTAACGTGTGTTTGATATTTGAAGACTTTGTCTTTTCAAGCAATTAGCTTTCGACCTACACACCATTAGGCTGCCTGCTGTGGAGGAGACAAAGGACAGCGACACGAAACTGGACGCAAAAGAATCAAACTCCCGACAGCTTCACATGCAACACCCTGAAAACAGGCCGAGAGGCTGGAAGGGGTCCTGCTGATTTACATGTCCATGCTTGGAGTGTTCTCCCAAAATCCAGAGGGGGTGTGAGGTGAAACCGCACGAGGACTCTGAAGCCGTCAGGAGGCCGGCTCAGACACGAGCCGTGCTCCGGGTTGTTCCTGACCCCACTCATCTTATTTTTACTGCCTTACTGTGAAGAGCGATGTGCCTGAGGCACTGCTTAAAGCCTGATGGAGTCTGAAGCCACACAGCGTCGTGACTGAGCCCAAAGAAGAGCTCTCTAAGTAACCGTGTGAGGGTCAGTGTGTACGGACAGTGTAACGTGATAACCTGACAAACAGGAAACAGGAAGACAGAAAAGAAAAAAGCCTCTTTTAATCATTTTAACGGATTATTGCAATAACAGTTGTGTTACTTCTTATTGTGCGTGCGTGCGTGCGTGCGTGCGTGCGTGCGTGCGTGCGTGCGTGCGTGCGTGCGTGCGTGCGTGCGTGCGTGCGTGTAATGGACGTCCTGTGGGAACGAGGGGTCGAGCGGTGTGAGGTCCGAGGCGTCGTAACGACGGACGAGCGGCGAGCACCATTTAACTGAGAATAATACACCATTTCCTCCCATTCTCTCTCTCTCTCACACACACACACGGTGCATAAACAGACACACACCCACACACACACACACACACACACCTCCCAGTCATGTTCTCTTGTTCCAAAAGGATTTCCGACTCACAGCCCAGCGCGCCGGCTCAGCGCTCCCTGAGATATTACCCTCCACACACACACATATTCCTCCCTCGACACGCTGCGTTTCCTGCTATAGGATGGCCCTGCTTGTCCTCTGTGACCCCCGACACTAATAAACCTCTGATATCATCAACACACACACACACACACAGAGTGTGTTGGCCGCAGCTCCTCCTGTTAAACAACTTTAACTGAAACTGACTGGTTTGGATGACATCAGAGGTTTTCTGACTGCTGAGGCTGCGTGACGTGTGAGTTTGGGGTTTCGGGGTTAACCCTAACCCTAACCCTAACTAACCCTTGTACTTCGTTCATCTCCATGATGGGTGGACGGACGGTCGATTATTCTCTTTGCTGCGTGCTGTCTCACACATGGTTCATGTGGGAGATGGGACTGAATCTTCTGGAGCGATGCTCAGCACAACCCCAACGCTCCTTAAAACCACCTGCTAGCTTCTTTGTACATAACGGGTGACAACGCTGCGCATGCCGACCCCGGACTGAGTTTGAGCTTCAGCAGAAACACGAGACTCACTGTCGGCACTTTATCCTCTGTGAGCTTCAGGTTTGTGGTAATAAAGAAAGATCTTTCATAAGAGTGCATGTATGGGTTTGTGGACGTCATCTTCATCTTCGTCTACCACCCCACAAATGAGTATAATCATTACACTTCTATATATTCTGTATTTATATATGTGTATATATGCTAAATTATATTTATGTTCATATTCTTTTATTTCCCGTTATTTGAAATTCTAACTGTGTAATATGCAACTTCTGTCGGTGTTCTGCTGCTGGAAACTGAATTTCCCGTAGGAACCCACCTGAGGGATTAATAAATTTCTATCTAATCTAATCTAATCTAAAGTAATCTAATCTAATCTGATCTAAACTAATCTAAACTAATCTAATCTAAACTAATCTAATCTAATTTAATCTAATCTAATCTAAACTAATCTAATCTAATCTAATCTAATCTAATCTAAACTAATCTAAACTAATCTAATCTAACCTAATCTAAACTAATCTAATCTAAACTAATCTAATCTAATCTAATTTAATCTAAACTAATCTAATCTAATCTAATCTAAACTAATTTAATCTAATCTGATCTAAACTAATCTAAACTAATCTAATCTAAACTAATCTAATCTAATTTAATCTAATCTAATCTAAACTAATCTAATCTAAACTAATCTAATCTAATTTAATCTAATCTAATCTAATCTAATCTAAACTAATCTAATCTAATCTAAACTAATCTAATCTAATCTAGTCTAATTTAATCTAATCTAATCTAAACTAATCTAATCTAAACTAATCTAATCTAATCTAATCTAATCTAATTTAATCTAATCTAAACTAATCTAAACTAAACTAATCTAATCTAAACTAATCTAATCTAATCTAAACTAATCTACCACATTTAAAACAACAGAAATGAAGCACAACAACAACAAAAACCGTAACCGTGGTTTCAGCGGGCGGCCTCGTCAGCGCTGTGGTGACAGTTATGACACTGGCTGGAACAGAGGTGCAGAGACCTGCAGGGTGAAGGACAAGCTCAGGCGTCACAATCCTAAAGTATTTTATTTTGAAAGTGGCTGCGTTTAGTTGACCTCCTGTGAGTCGGTTATTCCTCAGACTGGACCTTCCAGGAGAGCGACACCTGAGGACTGCTTCATCTTTGCACTGATGAGGTTAAAACTGTGGTGTTCTCAGAATGTGTCCGCACTATTTGACTCCAGCTACATTTAAATTCTTACTCAGGTAACATGACTTCATGCAGGCGTAAAGTAAGCGCACCTTCTAGGATTAAATAATGTAATTACTGGTCGTTGGACTGAGTCGGGATTGATCTTGGATAACACCTGGAGCCCTTCATTAACCGATCCACAGCAGGTTTCCATCCCGCACCAAAAGCCTGAGAGCTCCGAGCATTAGAGCTTTAATGAAGGCTGGTTGTGCAGATGTGCAGACAGACTCACTGTTACAGTGATAACCCGGGCAGAAAGCTCAGCCAATGAGAGGGTGCTGACAAGCCCACTCGAAGGTATCAGGTGGAAGAACAAACGGGGGGGCGCGGGGGGGTCTGTGTGAGTGTGTGCTCACATCTGTATCAATGTGAGGACCAGTTTGGTCGTAGTCGGTCCTCACTGAGGGAGTGTATGACAGTCCTCACACACACACGCTGTGTGTATCTGTGTGTGTGTGAGGACTGTCATACACAGTGTGTGTATAGCAGTCCTCACACACACACACAGCGTGTGTATCAGTGTGTGTCGGTGCAGTATAATTCCTGCATCAAATCCTTGTTGCACCGCGATCAGATTAGCAGGTGTGAAAAGACAGACACATCGGTGTGTGTGTGTGTGTGTGTGTGTGTGTGTGTGTGTGTGTGTGTGTGTGTGTGTGTGTGTGTGTGTGTGTGTGTGTGTGTGTGTGTTGGTGCGCGTGTGTGTGTGTGTGTGTGTCTGGCCTCTCTCACACGATGATCGGGTTTCAGTGAACACAGCCGGGAGCTGTGGGAATATCTCTCTCACACACACACACACACACACACACACACACACACACACACACACACACACACACAGGAACTTGAAGTAATGATTTTGTGACTTCTCTCGGTCAGGAAGTTTGGCCCTCCCCGCTTCATGTTCGTAGCTGATTGTTGCTCATGCTCAGCTCTCCTGCAGTCACTGTATTTATGTCAAGCTGGGCTCCAACATCGTATTGTGTCTTTACTGCACCCTCTTTACTGCACGGTGCTGATACCTGTGCATCATCCGGCACCAATCCATCCTTCCAGGCCTGTGCGGTTTCCCTGCTGACCACGTTCAGCTTCCTGACCGTCTCTCCAACCTGTTGGAGTTAAGAAAGAAAACATGATCATCTTGAGAAAAATTTGGATATTTTCACTTTATTCTCCAAAATATATTTATTCCTGATGTGGCTCTAATACTCCATCACACCACAGAGACCAGAGGTCAAGCTGCAGGTTTCCACTGTTCAGCCCTGCTGGAGGACGCTTGGTCACCACCTCCACTGACCTCCTGCCTCCAGTGGGCTGAAGCTGAATGTGATGCCATTCTGCTCCCGCAGCCTCTGGCTAAAGTGCTCCGAGCGTCAGTAAGACCACAAAAGTACTTTATAAATTCTCTAAATCTTAATGAAGTATTTTATACTGTGGCATAATTGAGTTGTGGTGGGGGTGGGGGGGTGCTCAGAGCTTCAGAGGACCCTGTGGTGGAGCAGTCACTCTCAGACCTGCTGCCTGATATAATCGCTGTTTTCTGACCGCCTCGTTCCCATATACGCACGCTTGTGTGTGTGTGTGTGTGTGTGTGTGTGTGTGTGTGTGTGTGTGTGTGTGTGTGTGTGTGTGTTTCCCAGGCTTCGTGGGAAAGCTCCAGAGGCAGAGGAGGAGGAGAAGCAGGACAAGGAGGAGGAGGACTCACCGGTCACCAGTGCAGTCTGCAGCCGACACCCAGGCCTCCTGCCGCGGACTCCTGACCGGACACGCGCCGCTGCGAGAAACCGGAACCCTGTGAAACTAACGTGACTTTTATTTGGAGGAAACGTTTTTGTCTCAGGAGCCTGGACCCGTGGATTAACCGCACACGCTCGTGTAGCGCCTTCTCCCCTGATCATCAGGACCCACCGGGTCTCCATCACTCCTCCCGTCTGATCTCCGGTCAGCAAAGACGCAGGAATAACAGAAGTCTTTGAGACCTCGCGTCTCCTCCCGGGACACACGGCCACACTGACCCGCCGTCCACGCGTCATGAAGCGGCCGTGCGAGGACAGCAGCTCTGCGGAGAGCGAGGCGGAGGAGACCATCGACGTGGGCAGCGAGAACATTTACCCGGGGTGAGTTTCACACACGTTTAACAGAAATGCAGCTCGTGTCTTTATATTTTACCCATGATCATCTTTAAACCTAAACTAATGGTGACGTTCACAGTTATCACTGATGTTACCGCCCTGCAAGAAATCCGAGGATTGTTGTCACATCTTTCATTTCTAATCAGAATAACCAGTGAAAAGGTCACAAATACGACATTTAAATACAGTTTCAGGAACTTTGTGCTCTAAAAACGACTCAAAGAACAAAAGATTTGTGTCACGTGACTAATTCTCCCCCCAAAAAACCGAGAACAAGCTTTTAATTATCCGTGAAAAGGCACTTAGTGACGTCACTGAACTTTAAAAACCCTCAAAGCTAAAAAAAAAAAAAAGTTCACAACATTTGATTTAAGCTAATGTTGCCTCCAAAGTGATGTTTGCTTTTATTATATCACAATTTAAAATTGAATTTAAAGGGCTCGGTTTATTCCACGTGCTGGCGTGGAGCACCCACGGTTTCGTTGGACATGTATAATGGGTTGGTGAAGTACTCAAATACTTCAGTAAAATAAAAGTACTGCAGATTATAAATATTCGTTTATAAATACTGTTAAAGTGCATACATGTAAAACAAACCCATCGGCCTGTAATCAGTGTTTTATTTCTCACGAGCTGCTTTTAAATGAATGATTATACAATCAGCTTAGTTGAGCGGTTCCCAACGTAAGGGTCGCTCCCACTAAAAAGGGTCGCCTGATGAACCAGAGGTGTCAGAAGAAGAAGACATTTGCAATTCGCAAAATTTAGAGGAGACGCTTTTTCACCGGAACAGTTCAAAGACCGCCGTATAAAGAAATCACGGGATACATTTTATTAAATGTGTTACAAAATTATTACAAGATTATTTCTGCAGAACTGAAACATCTTTGTCGTAATTTAACTGTTGCGGTATTTACGTCTCAAAGAACAAAGCATGAAATGGAAACAATGAAGTTAAACACGTCAGCAAATGTGGTGCTTGTTTATTATATGTTAATATAAAATTGGCCAGTCTAGTCTAATAATATCTACCATGTTTTATCCGTGCGTGTTATTAATATTCTACAGTGGATGGGCTGATCTAAAGAGGGGTGAGTGGAAGATGGTTGAACACAAACACACCTCATGCAGACTTTTGCTCTGGCCTTCCACTCTCATAAATAAACAGAGGAATAAACTTTGCAGTCCTGGTGTTCACATGTTTAGACACGGTGGTGCTCAAACTGTGGGGCAGGTCCCCCTGGTGGGTCACAGAGACACTGCAGGGATGTTTGTGCACCACCAGGAAACTTATGCAGAGAGACTGAGGTGATGATTTATGTGGGGGAATAGAAACGAGAAGTTCACTAATGATGTCCTGAAATTATTTTAATCAAATGTAACTTTTTTGATTGAGTGATTCATGAAAATTGTCTTGTGTGCGTTTTTTTTCTTCTTCTGAGCATGCCTGAAAAAGCCTGAAAAAGTGTGAGAAACCCAAATTTCAGACTTTGTCTATTTTCCGCAGACACATGAAGGAATCTTTGGTAAGATGTGGATCTCCAACCACGACCACTCAAGTGATGGCGAGGAAGAAACGCAGAGGGGTACGGTCACTGCTGATGTCAGCGTATGTGTACAGGAGTATCCAACGATGATTTCAACTGATTTTAACATTTTTCTTAAGATTATCGAGAAGAGACGCAGAGACAGAATCAACAACAGCCTGTCGGAGTTACGGCGACTCGTCCCAACAGCGTTTGAGAAACAGGTACCGACAGACGATCTCCTGTTTGCCCGCTGCTCAGTGCCTGCGCGGCGCTTCCACTCATGTTCCCCGTGCTTCAGTTATCATGTAATTCAAGAAATATTTAAGGAATCTGGACTTTTATAAGACAAACGTGGAACAACAAGAGAAATATATTAGAGTGTCATCTGCATATAAATGCATATAAATTAGAGTGTCATCTGCATATAAATGCATATAAATTAGAGCGTCATCTGCATATAAATGTATATAAATTAGAGTGTCATCTGCAAAGAAATGTATTCTTATATGGTGGATTTCAAGATTTGACCTTAGAGGTAGCAGACAGATGGATTGATAATTCATGAGGTCTAAAACTGAACACTATACAGCTGAAGTAGGCAGTGAGGGATTTCACATATGTGTCACAGCAGAAGAAACTTGAAATCATCAAAGTAGTTGTCTTCAAAACCTTTATCACAGCGTGCATGTTTACAAACTGATGCTCGGTGTATTAAACTGTCTCAGTCTTAGTGGATTTTGCAAAAACAATGTACAAAAATGTGTATTTTTAGATTACTAAGCATTAATCACTTGCGTCCCATGTGGGAGATTTGACAGATGATTCATTAAACGTACGTTTTCTTAGCTTGGCAGTTATAGTTTGATCGGGCTTTAATCAACGTGTAATCAAATCAGACTCAAACTTGGTTTTATTTCATGTAAAACTTCAGCAGTTGGTTTAAGTGGATTAACCCACTGGCCTGGTTTGGAGCCACCCACAAAAGACAATGTTTTACTGGAATCGGTGTGAAGTTTATGTGTCGTCCCTCTCTGTCAGAGTTCAGCCAAACTGGAGAAGGCAGAAATCCTCCAGATGACTGTGGATCACCTGAAGATTCTGCAGGCCACAGGAGGGAAAGGTACCCACATTACGTCATACTAGCACAATATGATTTTCTATGCTGTGGTAACTACAGCTGACTGCTACCTAGATCATGGTCGATCAGGGTGTGGATCTGCTGACCTCGCATAAAAACAGAGTTTGGGTATTTATGGGGTGGACGTGATGCTCAGTCAGGTTTTGGAATAAGTTAAGTGTGCAGAAAGTGTCCTCTGAAGTGATAGAAACAGGACTGTGTGTGTGTGTGGGCGGTGGTGAGTCCATGGGAAACCGCTGCAGGGATAAAAGCACCACTTGACCCTGAGCAGCGCTGTTTGCTTTCATAAAGCGGGTCGGTGGCGGTGGGGCGGTGAGTGTTGGCGGCGTTCACAGGCGGTCTCTCTGCAGCGTTTGTTTGGGTTTTCAGCAGCAGAGACGCAGCTGAGTCCGTCTGGCTCTCACAAACACAAATCAGGATGCAGACGTTTCTCTGGAAGTCTTTGGGAAGCCACGACGGCCGATTGTCACACACAGCGAAGTGTTGCACACTGTCACTCCACAGGCTGACATCACTTCCACTTCAGGTCTTCACTCCTCTGCAGCCCTTTTCACTGATGATAAACGTCTCATCGCTGTTTATCTCCAGCACCACGCTGAACTCATTAAGTGGTTCAGAAAGATCGCTGCTTGCATTGAGTCACTTCTCCACCGCGTGCGTCAGTTATAATCGTGACTTTGAGTAACAGAGATGCTTCTCAAACCTGGGTATCAGTAAAGTTTTGTAAGCGAATAAGCTGAAGGTTAGAAGCAGCAGTTCAGTATCGTGTATGTAAAGAAACGTAGGCATCGCTGCTTGTTGTTTTGTTTTAAATAAATACGCAAAATGGAAGTAAGACTCAGCATGGATTATTGGAGACGCGTCACAGAGCAACAAGCGCCTCAGCCCGCCGCGGCTTTGTTTGTGGATGGAAGTCGCAACGGCATGCTTAAATGTGTTCAGCTCTGATTTTGGAAAGTGTCTGCAGTAGGGCTGGGACAACGCGTCGACGCAATCGATTACGCGTCGACGTAAAAAATTTGCGTCGATGCGTCGTCACTTTCAAAAAAACACATGGCGGCAGCGAGTAGCGGTAACATGTGGACTTAAACCACGCCCCCCGAACACGCAGTTCTACAGTATGGGGATATTTGAACCGAACAGGAAGTGATTCAGTCTTTGCCGGCTTTGTAAGGTGGAAATGGCCGATCATAAAACGACCGTAAGTTTTCAACTTTGTTACTAACGCTGGTTTTTACCCTTTAATTCATCCAGACACCCCCCACGTAGACACACACTCAGAGATAAACACCCAACCTCCGTAAATGCTAAACTCATGTAAGCTGCTTAGCAGTAACATATATCATTAGATTCATCGATGCATCCAAACATTCATCACTAGATTCATCCATCCATCCATTCTCAGCCGCTTATCCTTTTTCAGGG
>VURO01035237.1:0-18834 GCA_015108175.1 Pelvicachromis taeniatus | reverse complement strand
GTGTCATTATCATGCCAAGCCTGGTGTAAAGCCAGTTTGTCCAACAACTGCAGCATGTGACTATGAGCAAGCTTGCTGACATTAGCGCTCATATCAAAGGTATTCGGTAATTATAGTCTGTGTTTGTGGAAACAAAGAAAAAAGTTTGCATGTTTGAGGATTCATTTGTTTGTTTTTGGTGTACCATTTGCTTTGTTATTTTTTTTTTTCCTCCTTCCCTCTTACATTGAGAGCACTGTTTAAGTCTGTCTGGCTGTGTGTAGGCATGTCTGTGTTTTTCTGTATGATGTGTCATTGAAGCTGAGTACTCTACACCCTTGTTGTCTGACTAACTTGTGCCTTTCTTTTTTACTCTTCTGTCTCCAACCATTCCCTCCATCTGTTCTCTGCTCCTTTCTGTGCTCCTCCTCCCCATCTTGTAGCTTCCTTGAGCAGCCTGTTGATCACTCCCTTCCCATCCCCAAGCTCGTCCTTGACCAGCAGCTGTGCGTCCAGTTACCAGCGCCGATGGCTCCGCAGTCAAACAACCAGCCTAGAAAACGGCGTCTTTCCCCGATGGTGAGATGCATGCAGACACACATCTGTAAAAAAAAAAAAAAATCACAAATAAATAAATATTCCAGTCAATAAAAACTGGAAATGAGGAAATCAACACAGGACAGTCTTGCTGTAGGAAAAACAAACACAAACTGTTGTGTAGACAAGCAAGCAAGTACACAAAAACATTGGCGTATCAGCTGATGATTTGTCCATATTTAATATATTTGAGACTTTATTTGACTTTACTTTGACATTGGTAAAATTATAAAACACTTAAAAGAAATGAAAATGTCCATCACACTGTTCTGAGGCTCACAATTATGTTTCTGACCATCGTGGATATAATTACACACATTACCACACAAAAATTCTAGCGATTTTAAAAACAAACAAACTTCAAAGCTAGAAGGGGGAAAAAAAAGATGATCAGAAGTGGTTTCTGAATGAATTATTTACTAGTTGATTATTTGTTTTGCTGATTTGCCAGCTGATTGATATGGTTTCACTCTAATCCAAAAACACAAGTCAGCTTTCCCAGAAGTCACACTCATAGTCTCTTCTCCCAATCACAATCGCCCACTGGTCTTTCACCCTTTTACAGGGCCCCTGTCTGGCTTTTGTAAAGTTTATCCTACTAGGACTTCCTCCGAATCCAGCAGGCAGCTGGGAAAAACGCACAAACTCACAGCGCTGTGACTATACAGGATGCTGTATCAGTCTGCTGCATTCAAAGTAGCTGTTAGCCTCTGATTATGCTCTGGTTCACCAGCACCACCAAAAATCTCCTTTCCTCTCCTTTTTGGTGGCAGTATATAGAGTTGCCTGTACTTCTACTAATGATGCATAAGAGTGTATAGTTAAGACCGTTTGCTCCAGCACTACCTTTGTACAGACACAGGGTTGTAAATAATAAAACTTGGGGCATCTGTAGGGATTGTTTGCATTAACATTTCAGTTCATCTGAACTGAACACGGTCTGTGTCCTCTGATTTAAGCTGTTACAGGTCATTTACATGTAATGACTTCAGTGTGAGTAACTTAAAAACTAAAAGAAATGCTGATGTTTTAATTTTTTTAATTTTTATTTTTTTTGCCATTAATGTATGTCTGGTTTTATGCAAGTGACATGTAACAAATCTAGTAGGACTCGGATTCATATGGCGCGGTGCTGTATATGCATTTCCTCCTCTATCATTGCTGTAAAGTTGACTCCATGTGAATCCTGTCCTTATTAGGTCAGTGGAGGAGAGCTTCAACATGTCGGATGAAAGCGGCGGTCCAAGTCTGGGTGTGATTCGGAAGAAGAAGATAGCCATAGGGGTCATCTTCACGCTGTCCCCCAACGCTGAGGAAAACAGCCGCTTCCAAGATTTCTTCTTCTCTCACTTTCCACTCTTTGAAAGCCACATGAACAAACTAAAGAGCGCAATTGAGCAGGTAAATTCAAGGGTTAATTTGAGGCCAACTTTTTATTGCAGTTTTAAGTTCCTATTCACTGCCCTGAATGATGATGTAGAGATAAGTTTGCCTGCAAAATCTAACGCATTAACAATGACATGAACAGAACAAAAAAATACAGTCCTTGCACTGTTTGCTGCTATAATGAGCAGAGCTGCTGTCAGATTGACCGGTCAATAGTCGTGGCTTTTTATATCTGAGGTTCTGTTTACTGGTGTCTGTTATTGGCACTGTTAAAGCTCTGGTAGATTTCCAGTGTTACCCCCGTCTCCTCCTTCACAAGTTCTTTAGTTTGACAGCTTTGTTGCCAAATATCTAAAAGTGCATGCATGTTGTGTCGCTTTCAAGGCCATGAAGATGAGTCGGCGGTCAGCTGATGCCAGCCAGAGGGCTCTGGCTTACAGCCGAATGGTGGAGGGACTCAACGAGTTCAGGTTGGACAACAGATTTTATTTACTCACTTAAATATAAAAGTGATCTTACAGAGTGTAATTTCTTTCACTTTTTTTTTTTTTTTAAGTACAAGCTTTTGTTTTGAACACTTCCTAAAAAAAGCAGCTTTGTTTTAAGAAGTGTTTATCCATGCAATAAGGGATGTTACATAACCGTCTAAGGCAGAACTTGTCCTGTAACATAAATCCTAGTAATAACTTTGAGGGAGAAAAACAACGTACACAATTGTTCACAGGTTTCTTAAAACAAAATTTAACACATTTAAACATTTTCACTGCAGGCTCTTTCTGTTGAACAAAGTCAGCTGTGTTATTCAGTTTCAGTCATTTAATAAACATTAAAAAGTCTTTATTTGGGAAACTGATGCTTCACTTGAATTTTTCAACTGCAACAAAAAACTGGACACACAGGGATGCTCTGAATCTTGCATCCAACTACACATTATGGGACTTTGCACATCTTATTTAAACTTATTTAAATCATTTTCTTTTGGAGGCTGCACACTGCAGAGCCACTGACCCAGCTCCACTTCAAGGTTCAGCTCTACATGAATATTGACAGAGGAGATCTGGACTTGGTCAAACTTATTGGCATTGAGCACCATTTATTTTGTTTTCTCTTATTGAGGCCATGTAGGCATGATAGACTGCAGGAAAGCAGCTGTGAAGGAATGGAAAAACCGGGGTAACGTATTGCTCTGTCTAGGAGATAAGGAACTGCTGCACAGATGAAGGAGGGTACTCTATAAGAGAGGCAGCCTTTGTCATATATTCTGCAGAGACTCACATTTACAAGGAATCAGATGACACAGATTTATATCAGTTTTTGTTTTTTTTTTGTTTTTTTTATCCAAAGCTGCTGTTGGCAAAGTCACGATGCTTTGTAAAGTGGGTCACCAAGTATCCATTTTTATGCTGGGGCCGACATTTGGTCAGCTTTAATTACCTGAGAAGTATTTTATACGCGGCTTTCATTCCAAGTTTGGTTTGTTAAGCTAGTGGGTTACTAGGGTCCTCTTTCAACACCAAGCAGGCAGTGAGTGTGAGACCTGGGATTTACCAGCTAGGCTGGCTTATGTTGAGAAGAAATAACTTGTTTATTGATAATGTTCAAAAGAAAATACGTGCGACATTTAATATTTACTGGCTGCAACAGCGAGTGCCATAGTTTTGCCTTGTTGAGTCTCTGTTTATTCAATCATCTTGGGGAAAAAATAATGCTCTGGGGACAACGAATGTGGCGGGAAATAGGTCAAAGGTTATTTGTCAAGTGTTTGCAAACTGAAATCTGCATTTATTTGCATATAAAGTGGACACATGAGATCTGATCACAAGTGGTCAGCAAGCAAGAGCTCTTATTTGGGCTGAAGTGCATGCTCATGTTAAGTGAACAAACAGCACTTCTCCTTATGTGTTCATTTAATTATTAAAAGAAATGGCATGTGTATTATTCAGTCCAGCAAGAAAGGTCAAGTAAAAACAAGGGAGGAACACTTTCTGCCGTAACCAAATCAAAGTTGTTGTTTTGTTACTGCTGCACTCGCAGGAGGTTTTTGCTTTGGGGTTTTGACTATGTTTATGGAGACTTATCTGATCAGTTTTAGAAGCTACAACTCAAATTCTGCATCACTGCATAATTTGTTGAGAATTATTCATTTAGACCTCTTAGAAACATTGGTTCCAAGAAGGATTCTGTCTTTATTTGTGATGACACGAGATATGAAATCATAAATTTGTGATGATTGGCCTTCAGGATTGTTCGGTATGTCTGTTTGTGTGTGGGTGAGACATGCTTGCCATTATTGTGTGACTCATAAAAAGCGCCAACTTATATAACATATATGTGCGTGCGTGTGCCCACCTGCTGGTCTCTGCCACCACTTTCACTTGCCACATACACACGGGCACACAGTTCCCTGTTCCCCCTCATTGCTGCAGTCATATGCCTGCTGACAGCCGACCTCAGCAACCCAAGCCTCCTGAGTGTCAGCCCTATCTGTCTCAGACAACATGCTCATGAGCACCAGAATAGTAAATAATATGCAAGTGCCAGCAGGAGGAATGCTGATGCCCTGGACTCACTAAATAGCTGCATAATCACCTTCAGATATAGGCTTAATATAATTTTAACCACTTTTGCCATTAGGTGGTTTTGACTTAATGGAACATTGCAAGACGTAACTGGAAGAAATGCTTTTCTGTGACACTGACGTGGCTTCAGCATAGCTGGAGGGTGGGCACGCACACACACCCTGTATGTTGACAAAGATAAGGTTAGTAGAAGCATCTGGACATAAATGTCGCACCAGCCTATATTGGGGTTGTGCCAGGGTTTGCGGTTTAAGTTCGAGCAGGATTCCTGTGCAAAGCAAAACACCTAACACACTGGAGTCTTAATTCTTAATGGGGCACACATACAGTGAAGTTGGGAAGTTTTTAGACACTGAAATTGAGTGTGAAACATAAAGCTGTATGTGCCTGAAACTTTCTAAACAAAAAATACATAAATAAGTAAGAAGTTCATTGAAGCATTTGGGTGAAACTCCACCAGAAACAGATATTTGAAGTCGGTAGATGATATTGACAAAGTGAGCTAAAATGACAGCAAAAGGGCAACCAGTGTGCTTAAAAACTACCCTGCATCCATTCTAGTTTTACCTTAAGCATCTGAGTAATAGTGGCAAAACAGAGTGTTCCCCTGTTTGTATAAAGGTTACTCCCACAACCCAAAATCTTAATAATTGGAATTATAACATGCTAGTGACTATAAACAGCTTAACTGGGAGTATCTATGATGCCTTTTAAAGTCAACTTATGAAACCAACTTATTCAAGCCAATGAGGGCAAATGCTTGGACTGTCACTCCCCATAGTGAGGTGATTTATATCTTATATCAGCCCGACACAACAGTTTAATTCCACATCACAGTCGTGCTCTTTTAATGTTCACCTGAACAGCTGATGCGTGGAGGCTGAGGCTAGATTTCCTCACTCATCTAGCGCCGGCTTGGCCTCGGACCTCTTTCCAGTGGCAGGCTTTCAGTAATGTACACCAGACACCAGGGACAAGTGAGGCTTAGGAAAGGCCGCAGGAAAAAGTCAACCCATTTATATTACAGGAGTGAATCAAGTATTATTAGTTCATTTGATGCCGCAGTCAAATGACGGATGATCTCTGCTCCTCTGCTGACAAGAAGATGTAAGGAGATCTGGAAATGTGTATCTGATGCATTGATTTATTCCAAGTTCATTCTGCTTCACCGATTGATCACTGATCTTTTTGCTATTATTACACATTTTATCTGTCAGACTGTTACCTAACGCTGCGATGTTCTAGTTCAGCATGATTTGTTCATGCTCTAGTACACTGATAAAGACTTGTTTTGTTGGTTCAGCTAGTGACAAAGCAAGACTGCCATCAGTTCAAATGAAATCGATAACACTAAAGATCATCTAAAGCAACGCTTACCTCTTTTTGTTTTGTTTATAGCACCTAGATCTCTGGCATCGTTCTATTTTAACATTATGAACTCTTGAGACTTCGTTTCATAGACATGGATTAAGCTAGGAGGTGAGTTTTTCTTTTAGTTGAGGATTAGTTGTAATCCACATGGTGGAAAGTGGCTGTTTGTCACTCTAAGCTTGAGATTGGGATTAGATTTATTAAACATCTTACCAAAAAAAAGAAAAGATGTGCGTGGCAGTGCTGTTAAATTCACCTAGAAACAGTAAGATGGAAAGTTTTTTTGTTGTTGTTTTTTGTTTTTCCTTGGGAAAAAATACGCAATCCTAAAATAGCTTGATCACGAGAATACTTGACCTGAAGTGAATGTCACCTCCACTGCGTGACACCTGTGTTTTCTCACAGCCTGTCTGCATCACTCCTGTCACTGGGTTCATGATAGGTCAGAGAGGTTGTGAGTTTACCGCAGAATTAACTGAGTTTACAGCTGTCCTGAAGCTTCCAGCAAGACTAAATCAAGAAATCAGGGCGGGGTTTTATTGCTTATCAGTAGAACCTACAGGTCTTGTGACAGATCAGCCGACCTGATGACAGCTGGTTAAATCCATTTCAGTTTCCTCGACTCTGCTGTTGTGTTAGCTGAAGATTGCAATTGTATTATAGATTCAAGTAACTTGTTTACAGCAGAATTAAAGCAGAAAAAAAAACCTCAGCACCAAATAGAAATTGACAGCACTCTTTTGTTTTCTTGTCTAATGAAAACTGCTCTTTTAATATGGAAAAAAAAAATGGGTTAGCATTTTTCAAACCCTAAAGCAAGCATCCATATTTTAACCATGACTAAAAATTCCTGATTTTCCACATTCCTACGTCTGCAGAGATTCCCTTCTGCCTCTGTGTCAAAGCTTGGCCTCTGGCCGAGACATGCTCACCAATTCACCCCACGCTCCATAGAGACTCCTGTCCTTCTCAATGGACAAATGCCCCAGCTGAGCCACATACAGATGCATATATACCCACACACTGTACAGACCAAGAGACAAAGTGTGTGTGCGTGTGAGGGTGCACGCAAGGTCTTCAGACTGTTACAAACACATACACAGCAAGGGTCTCCCATAGCCTCAGTGTAGACAGCGAAGCTCTGTGAACTGAGATCTCTTTTGTTTACCCCAAGAGACAATAACGTCCCTGTTTTCTCTCTCTCTGTTTTCTCTCTTTCCCCTTGTTCTCTTTCATTTGGACTCTCCATGTCCTCCCCCTCTTTCATCGCTCCCGCCTTCGCTGTACCTCCTCTCCAGGATGACCATCTGCGACCTCTACACCATGCCCCGAGTGGCCGAACCCGTCTGGTTGACTATGATGTCTGGAGCATCCGAGAAGAACCAGCTTTGTGGTCAATTCATGAGGGAGCTTTCTCTGCTGATGGAGCAGGCCTCCAAGAATCAGTTGAGTGTCTCCCTCTTCTTCCACCTACTTCTCTATTAGTCAAGGAATTTTGTAAAGATGGCACACAGATTTAGTGAGCCCAAGATGTTGTGTCCTAGACTGGGACAAAGATTATACCAAGTACTTTTTTTTTCTTTTTTTTTTTCAAACTCTACCACATCAGTAGCTACCAAAGCAAACCCCATCAAGAGTAGAGATCAGAAATAAAGATGGAGAGATATACAAAATATATCTACATGTCGCATCTTTCTTTTCTTGTTAACAGACATGGGGAACATGCAGATTCACACACTTAACTATTCATTCTCTCTCCCTCTTACTCCTTTGTTAGGTTTAATCGCACACAGACACTGAACGTTTCACCCTCTTTGCATCTATTTGTCTGCATTAAAAAGTGCTGTGAATGAGAAGATCCCTGCCAGTCTCTAATTGCTTATTGTTGCTATTACAAAGCCATGTCAAACCACTGCTAATTGTGCATGTATGAATTGGTTGCAGGGGTTTTATTGAACATAGCACCCATATTCAGCCGAGTTAATTAAAGCATCATTCATTACACTGAACTGAGGTGTTGCGTGATGTTTAGTAAGATGGTGAAATGTCTTAAAATGTGTGTGGGTTTGTTTGGTTTTTTTCCCAGATCTTAATTAGTGAGTAACACCACAGTGGAAGTGTTTGCACACTTGTAAATATTAAAACTGTGCTTGAGGGGTTTTATTTTTTTATATATAGCGTTTTGTGTATATTTGTTTGAATTAATTTGTTCTTTTATCTAGTATAAGCTCCAGATCAAAATTCGACATCTACAACTTTGCTCATTTTGTTGAAAACCAATAAATTTTTTTTATTTTTATGTTTATTTTTTACATTCAGTCATTTATACATATTAGACCAATGAGAGAACATAGACAAAGACAGGTTATCATTACTGTAAAGCATGAGCCATGGATTTTTAGACATCTGGGACTTTTCTCGTGTTCTCTAATTTCCTGCACGCTCACTGAACTTAAATAGAAGTTTTTCTCCTAGTACCAGTTTCTGTATCAGCATCAGCACTTAGCTGAAGTCAGCGTTTCCACCACTACTGCAACTACCTCTAAGTGCTGTTGACTCTTGAGTGAAGCGTCATGTTTCCCTGGGAACCAGTGCTTTTACTGTATCACATCACAGCTTTTATGAGGCATCTCATCAGTGTTCCCATGACTGATGGTTCTGATAACTCCGGCACGCGATTGAACTCTGCTAACATGACAGCGTTGAGTCATGAGACAGGAAGGGAAGTAGACACTTGTGGTCAGAACTGAGAAGTGAATCATGCTTATGGTGTGTGTGAGTGAGTGAGAGCGTATAGCTGGGTGCGTTTCAAACAAAGGATATGTTTGTGGTGTCCAGTTCAACAAGAAAAGGAATGACCAAGGTTTTCCACGTAGTGACAGCACATTTGACCTTACCGAAGTAGGTCAGGAGGGAGAGAGAGAGAGAGAGAGAGAGGGGCGATTTCTGGACAGATGGTAATCATCGAGGGTGATCAGGGCAGTATGAGCATAAGCTGTGCTGGTGGTTAGTGCTGTTGCCTCACAACAAGAAGGTCCTGGGTTTAAATGTGTTGAGTTTAAATGTTCTCATAGTGTCTGCATGGGTTCTTTCTGGGTGGTCTGGCTTCCTCCCACAGTCCAAAAACATGCAGTGGGTATAGGTTAAATAGGAACTCTAAATTGCCCATAGGTGTGAATTTGAGTGTGAATGGTTGTCTGTGTCTCTGTGTTACCCTGCCTTCCACCCTATGGCAACTGCCCCTGTAACCCTGAATTGGATAGGCGGAAGAAAATGCATGAATGGATGGATCGTGATCACGCACTGATTCTCTTCTTGATTTTTATTTTTTCCAGATTCCTTCCTGCATTATTGACAGCGATTCTGACCAATCATCTGGCTTGGGTGCCCACCGTCATGCCAAATGGGCAGCCTCCAATCAAGATCTTCCTTGAAAAGCACTCCTCCCAGAGCGTCGACATGCTGGCAAAGACGCACCCCTACAATCCTCTCTGGGCACAGCTAGGTGAGACAGCGAAAGACAAACACACAGGCAGAGAGAGTGAGATGTGCCGAAGCTTGCTATTAAAGCACATGGGTGGAGTGGAAGTAAAACATATAACACCTGTGTTTGCTCTTTATTTTCACTGGAACATTGTTGCCATTGTTAATCATTACAACATGAAAACAAGTTAGGACCAGACTATGTTCACTACCTGCAGCTTTAATAAATCTGGGTAAGCTAGACGTCTGTGCATCATCCTTGGAGGTGTAATGTAGATATTGGCGTTTAAGTCCTCTCAGAAGCAGCGGTCATTCCTGTCCACATTGCATGTGTAATATAAATGCTGTGGAAGCCAAAGTGTAAACTGGGTATAATGAGGGGACTTTACCCAAAGCGATACTGTTAAACTCTCCTGATTCCTGTGAAAAACACTGCGTTGTTTTACAGAAGTTGAACTAAATGAAGTACTGTGATTTATTAGTAGTTTGCTATTATATAAAATCCTATAATAAAATTTAAAGGGAAGTCTTAATGAGTCCTCAGTTTTTACTCCTGTGACATGGAATGTAATTAGAAAGTGAGTTAACACTGACACCTAGTGTTAATAGCTGAGAGCTGCAAACATGTATGTCATGTAAAGAAAAGAGTGAAAGAGAACCAAGTACAATATAGTTGGTGTATATGGTTGTTTAAGTAAATAAGTAAGAAGAAAATATGATATTTTTCACTCCCCATTAAAACTTTGTATTCAACATATACATTTCCTGTCTGAGATTAGGGGAAAAAGGTACATTTGTAAAGCCTAGAAAATATGGAATTAATTAACATATTTGTGAAAATTACTATTTATTTATTTATTTGTAGGGGACCTGTATGGAGCCATTGGCTCCCCAGTTCGGCTGTCAAAGACTGTAGTAGTTGGCCGCAGACAAGAGCTTGTACAGAGACTCCTTTATGTCCTTACCTACTTCATTCGCTGCTCTGAGCTGCTGGAGACACACATGCTGGACAGTGCTGAGGACGAGGCCATTGTCATGCCTGGCTCCCTCATAACTACCTCTCTTAGAAAGGGAGAGGTGGAGGAGTCGGATTATGTCCTGGTTACCGTCCATAAACCCAGTGGAGATTATCTATCCCAAGGGGCTCACAGTCAGCAGACTGAGACAGAAGACAGCATCTACCCCTCCGATAACAGCCTGCAGAGCAGCACATTCACAGACAATGAGGTGGAGCACAGTGCTGGAGATCCGCCCGACGAGGAAGAGGAGGATGACGAGGATGAGGAAGACAGCAGCGAGAGCCAGGGGTCGAGGAGCAGTGTGCTTCAGGCAGGACTCAGCCAGGGCACAATTCCCATTAATAGGACTGTGAAAATGGCTGAAGCCAAGGATGTGTGCAAAGAGTCTAGCAGCCGACTGTTCACAGGGGCTCGAGTGGAGACGGTGCTGCACGTTGGCTTGGCTTCCACCAGGGAGCAGGTCTGTGTGCTGGATACAGAGACCAAGGGTGACCTGAAACCTATTGATCCATCCATCCCCACAACCCTTGGATCAGATCCGTCCATACCTGTCCCCACAGAAGGTAAAAACTGTGGGTTAGATGCTTCTATTAATGCAGCATCTGGGAACCAGACCACTAAGGTGCTGGCTGCTCGGCCTTTGGGGATGCCTTTGGAGAAGAAGCCTCCAGATAAGAACCAGATTACTGCAGTATCGGTGATACCGGGAAACTCTGTGACAGGGCCCATGGCTTTGACTCTACCAGAAGACAAAGAGCCAACAACAAAAGTGACTTTTCTCATTGGAGACTCTATGTCTCCTGAATCAGACACAGAGAGCCGCGGAAGGAAGGTGGAGGAGGACTTCAAAAAGCACAAGAAACACATGCAGCAGCTGCAGCAGCCATCACAGCATCAACAAGGACAGCATTATCAGCAGCAACCGCAGCAGCTGCAGATGGGAGCCGAGCTAAAGACCAGCAGCACCAGAATGTCCGAGGACCAAACCAAACAGACCAAGGCAGTTTCCACCCTGCAGCGGGTACCTAGCAAGATCTCCCAGTGGGACCTGAACTGTAGGGATGATTTCGATGTTTATTTCAACCCTGGGGAAACTAGGACTATAGATGATGTTGCCAAACAACATGAGGCCAGTAGGAACAAGGACTCAGTGGACTTTTCAGCTGTTCCCCGGTATCATGAACTAGGGAATTATGGCTTTCACAGTAAGGTCAGGGTGCAGGGTTTGGACCTTTGTTTAGGTCCAGGTAGTGGAGAGATGCATTCATGCAGGAAGGGGGAGAGGTTATTGGATATAGAGAGGAGGTGCCGGTGTGAATCTACAGACTCTTCTGACATCTGCGTCTGCAGGGGCTGTCCTGCTGAGCAGGACAAAGATCTTGTGTTGTCAGTCCCCATTCCCCAGGATGGAAGGAGTAACAGCAAAGAGGACCAAAAGCACAAATCTGTGCCCATCAACGACTGGGAAATACCACGCAATGAGAGCTCAGACAGTGCGCTGGGAGACAGTGAGAGTGAAGAGACTGAGGACTGGCAGGAGGAAGTGCTGGTGCCTTTTCCCGGGTGAGTAGAACTTGCTCACAAATGTGTTTTGGTTTTCAGCTGATTAGTTGTTGGCCAATAAAAACTAAATCTATCCACAAAATATGAAAGGAAATAAACAAATTTCTCATGTCATGTTTCATCAACAGGTCAAAGCTGGTGGAGAACTACTCTAAGCCAAGCATTGCTAATTTTGGCCGGTCTCTCTTTGGAGGCTACTGCCCCACCTATGTGCCAGACTTTGTACTGCATGGGATGCCCAGTGACGAGAAGCTACGTCAGAACCTCATGACTGAATTAACCCATGCAGTTCAGGTAAAGACTGGAAGGACTTACTCTTCAAGGAGCCACACTTTTTCCTAGCATAAACAAAATGCTGAATGTTGGTATCATACCCAAAAAGGAGGCTTTGCAGCATCATTCAGCCTGAGAAGTTCTTAAAAATAGCTTACATTTGAAACTCACTGAAATGAGTAAACCTCTAGGCTATGGTCACAGGTGGATTGTTTATGTTTAATCTATGGTCATTGTGTCTCATTACAAATGAAGTTATGCATGTTTGAGAAGTAATAAAATAGAAGACTGGGACATGTTATGGATATTTATGCTTTCTGTGTGTATTGCATTGCTTTAAATGGCAACCCTTATTCTCCTGTAGCATCCAGTATTGGATGAGCCCATAGCCGAGGCCGTCTGCATTATAGCAGACACAGACAAGTGGACAGTGCAGGTGGCGAGCAGTCAGAGACGAGCAACTGATGTCAACAAGCTGGGGAAGGAGGTCTTGGTGTCCAGCCTGGTTTCCAGCCTATTGCAGTCCACTCACCAGCTTTACAAACTCAACGTGTCCCCCAACTTTGTATGTTAAATCTCTATCTTTCTGCTTTAGAGTCAAGATCATGTTAACTCCAAATAATTTGTGTGTATACAGTAAATACCACTTATATTCTTGCTTATAAGTCATGCGCCATGTGTTGTTCCTCTCCTCTTTAGTGTATAATGCACCTTGAGGACCGGCTGCAGGAGATCTACTTTAAGAGTAAGATGCTTGCTGAGTATTTGAAGGGCCAGACAAGAGTCCACGTGAAAGAACTGGGCATGGTTTTAGGGTAAGCCCTTTAAGTTTTTTCTTATTCTGACTTTGATATTTTGAAGTTTGTTTCTCTAAAGGTTCCTCTACACCCATTTTCAGCCAGTAGTTTTCATCATTACAGCTAGTCACTTGGATAGTCCCAGTTTAAATACAGGTCTTGAATAAATTTCCCGGGTGAACAAAAGTGTAATCAATCAAAATCAGATCAGTTGCTGTAGCTTCAATTCAGTGTAAAGAAGAAGCATAGATGTTCTGCTAAAACTTTTTGTGTGCTCCTTTAATCTAACTTTTATCCTATGGTTTGTCTTTGCTTTGGTATCTTTGCAGAATCGAGTCCAGCGACCTCCCCTTGCTTGCTGCAGTGGCCAGCACTCACTCCCCCTATGTTGCCCAGATCTTACTATGAGGCAGTACTGGCGCTGAGGTCTCCAACAGTTCGCTGCCTGGGGAGGCCGGTCAGAGCTGTGTGGTGCCACTCCGACCCCAGAAACGGGCCGTCCACGCTTTGCTGCTGACGCCCAACATGGTTTCCTGACCCGTGTGTCTGTGTGGCGCGGGTCTCTATGGACCACAGCCAGAGCTGACGCTTAAACTCATTGCTGCTGGTTTTGGAGCAATGATGATGTTGAACCACAGGGTGGAGTTAGAGACCACAGACTCAGAGATGGAGCGAGGCACTGCGGATGAACGGAAGCATCCCTGAGATTACCTTCTCCTGTCGTTGTTTGAATGTTTTTAAATGGGACTCTTTCATTTTAGGACACAAAAGCCAAAGACTTTAATTTTATTTTTCATCTGAAAATGGAAATTTAAAGATGCCTATAGTGTAATAACAATGGATTTTGTTTCTTCATCTGCTTTATTTTTCCCCTGTACAATCTTAAACCTGGTCATACAAGCGATGGATTACATGTTTAAATGAAGCGGACGGATGATTTTACACTTTACTTCGAGGTAAATATCACTTGGAAGAGAACTTTATCAATCTCATGCCAATTAAGTCTTTTTGTTTATCATCAGGACTTTGTTTACAGGCCAAGTTTCCCTGAGTTCGCTCAAAAGATTTTTCTTTTTGTCAAACTGCAGTGCCCACCTGATTTTATTTTTTGTTTTGAAACGGAGAATTAAGTGGCTTTGACATTCTTATCACAGGTACAGCACTACCTCAGATCTTCATATGGGCATGTGGCTAACCATGTATAGCCGCCCCATAGAAAACCCTGAGGTACTTTCTAAGCTATTTTAATCAGAGGAATGTCAACTGTGCAGACTCTATGCTGTGTTCTCATAAAATTAAAAAAGGGAAAGGCTGTGTAATTCCTTAAGATTGATTTACACAACAAAAGGAAGAAAACCGTATTTTTGCGTCAGAATGTGATTAAACGGGGTCCCTTTATACTGTGGAAAAGCGAAACCATGCATTATCTACATCTATTTTACAACCAAAAAAGAAAAAAAATGCTGAAATATTTTCACACTTTTATAACTTTGCCACCTTTATACGATGTTTACGGCGTTGATGTTTGCTGCAACGAGAGGAATAGAGGAACACAGTAGGCCTTATAGTGGATATGTATATATCAGCTGACACTATTCTCAAGCTTGTTTCTATTATAGTTAGACTCACAAAATACAAAAACTATAGTAGGACATGTTTTCCTTTGGTTTTCATGACATTGGCAGATTTTGGTTGTTATGCAGTATAAGCAGGGTGCGATTTGTTGAGGGTAAAAATGCAGGTTTACACTTTTTTTTTTTTTTTTTTTTTTTAATAAATCTTGAATTGATGGCAAGAAATTAACACAAACTGCCCAAATCAGAGAGCTTCACATATAGCATACTTTTATCCAGCACCTTTGAGGCAGTGGGACAATTGTTGAACTTCTGCAAACCTCTAAGATGAAAATATTGTTTGAGCTTGTTAATAGAAGCGCATTCTAACTGCACTCTCTGAAAGCGGCACTCTAACCCTGGGAATTGCTGTCTGTGTGTGTGTGTGTGTGTGTGTCTGTCTTCAGCCCAAATCGCACCCTGGGTATAACCCAAGTCTTAACGGAAAAGTGGATTAACTGTGTCTAGGCTTCTGGAGAGCTCGTTTTTGCTGTTATAATTGATATATACATATATGCTTGTTACTGTATTTGAAGATACTCCGCTATATCAGCCTACTTTTTCTTTCTTTTTGTACAAGCCAGCCATTATGTTTAAAGGGTATGGATTTATATCTCCTTTTCCCTCTTTGTTATATGGATAAATTATTTAGTTGCCCGTGTTTAAGAGTAACGGTTTGTGTAAACTGTACATACTCAAGTTTATTTCCACGTATTTGTACAGAATGTCTTTTAAAAAATTTGTCTCCTCGAATTTATTCTTTTCCCAATTTTATGGGAACGTTGTGCAATAAAGATGCTGATGATGAAAATTTCCGTGCCTCTCTGGGAAAGGTTTTTCTGTCTCTGAATTTAACGGACAGTTAGTTGACATGACCCCGTGTTTTTGGTTGGTTTACAAGACATTACAAAGTGGCTTTCTGTCAAACCACAAGCCTTTGATTCACTGGCGCAACTCCAGCTTCATGTTTCATCACATCCTTATATTGTGGTTTCTTCTCTCCTTCTCCGCAAACACTACATAATAAACTATTCCATGACTGCATAATTATGTGTAAACTGGCTTTTAAGGAAAGCTGTCTTTCATTTTCTCTTTCTTATCTTATAAGCAAAACAAATTATGCTTCGTTTTTGTTTTTTTTGTTTTTCTCGTTTGTTTGTTTTACACAGACTGGACAGTGGATCTAAATCAGGGCGGACTGTACAACAACAGCACTTTTGTTAAGTTTGGCTGTCAGCAGTCACCATCTGGCTTACACATTGCACCCACCTTTAAATTTCCCACCCTGAAGCTGTCTGCCACTCCACCCAACCCTCCTCTCAGTGCACGAGGTTAAATGAACCGAGCACGTACGTGCACACACACACCGCAGTTACGCAATAAATGAAGGAGTGTCCTGACTCAAAGGAAATCTACTGGTGGAAGCTATTTTTCCCCACAGTAGCAACCCTCCTGCCTTATGTGAATAGTAATCTATTAACACGGGGTATCAAAAATCAGTAGAAGGCGAGCCATGTGTGGATAAAAGGAGTGGTTTATTGGATCTAACTCTGCAGCTCATTCTCTTAGGGCGCGGGTTTAATTATGAAATATAAGGTCCAAAGGAGCTAAAGAGAACCCATTTTTTGCCACCTGGAAAAGTCAATAAGTCATAATTGTGAGGTAGGAATCATAATTACAACACACCAACTCCAAATTATGAGAAACATCATCTTACTATAATATACTTTGTGATGCCATTGTTATTCTTCAGGTAGCAGAAATCAACTTCAATATAATCCCTCAGTCAGCTGTTGCGTTCACACGTGTTACGCCAATCTCAATATTCCCTTCTTTTCAAGCAGCAAAACTCCGGTTGCACTTTGCCTTCACGTGTGTCCGGAGGCAGAGGGAGTATCTACGCTGCGTTTAATTACACCTTTTATAATATTTCTACAGCGAAAGACCGCCTGACCCTTCCCTTCTGCTGCACTGCATTCAGCCTTTAGCTGTAAGTTCTCTTCAGTCTGGCTGTTTGGAAATGTCCCTGTGGCATGACAATTTGCATGTCTTTCTTGTAAACAGTATATGGTAATGTGCACGATGTATTGACAGGCAATACAGGTATGTAGGGATCGTGTGATTAGAAGTTACCGTACACTCATCATGGGTCTGAATGTCATGATAATTTGGGGCTTTTAATTATTTCTTTGAACTGTTCTTTTCTCAGGAAAGAATTATTGTACAGCATTCATCTTTAATGGTTTAAAATCAAAAGGCTTTCAATTGTTTTTATTTTATTTTTTTTTTCAAATCCAGAAGCTTAATGTTAGACTGTTTATGGTCAGTTTTGTTGATGTTTCAACTAACTGCTGATTTGAGGTGAAGGTAAAGAATTTGGAGATTGACCTCCTTCATTATTCCACATGCTTTGTGCAGTGTACCAGGTCAACCCCAGATCATGTTGATAGCTGGTACAGTGTGCTTAGGTTTAAAAGCCTCCAAACACACCTGTTGTTGCTGTGGTCAGATAGCTGAATTTTTGCCTGTCCAATTATAATAACACCTTTCTCCAGAACACAGTTGGCTTGTCCATGTGGGCAACAGCACATTTCAGTTGAGCTTGAACAAACTGATTTTGGAGCAGGAGCGTGTCTTGTTTCTTTATCAACACCCCCTGATTTTACAGTGATGTCAAACTTGCTTCACTGTGTTCCACCCATTTCTAATTCAGAGAAGGTTTGTGTCTCAATAGCTTTATTTAAATAGATGATCTTAAAATATATAGTTGTTTAGAAATGGCTCTAAGAGACCTTCACAACTTATGTAAATCTACAATTCTCTTACTTAGATCATCACAAATGTCTCTGAATTTCTCATTGTTCTGAGTTTTGGTCAGTCCAGTGGGTGTTGTGTCAAACTTGCTGTACAGTCATTAAAAGCCCAGATTCCCCATGACACTAATGCCCACGATGAATGTGTGTAAACTTATGAGCACAACTGTAGCTACCACTTGTGGCGCACATGTGTAGGTACTATCACGACGAGGTCTAATTTTCGACAGAACGTAAACGCAGCACCCCGCTCAGGGCAGACAGATGTCGTCAACTCTCCACCGTCGGATCAGCGGGAGGAGGGATCTAAATCTGAACTCCTGGATCTAAATGACGCTGGCTACCGAAGTGGATATTTCCTTTACCAAAGATGTACAGAAATCAAGGCAGCAGGTCCCACAGATGTAACTTTATGTCACACTTTGGTGGTGCCTGCTCTCTTTCAGACGCACAGTAACGACGAGCTAGTTGGGAGTGAAGTTTTCCCCCCCCCCTTTCTCTTCTGGAGAAGAAGGAGTTATCGGTCCGTTTGGAGTAAACTCCATCCATGCTCGGCTTGGCGAGGACGAGATCCACGGGGATTTGTTCATCCCGGGTCGACTAAAGAGCAGCTAGGAGACGTGAAGTGAGAGTCAGACGGAGTAAAAAGTCCGACGGTGGATTTGAGCCGAAGTTATGAAAATGACCGGTGCTATGGAAACTTCCTTTAAGCAGGCTTTGAAGAAGCCGCCCTCGCTACGGACGGCGGAGGTAAACAAAACCAACGTTTCTTTAATTAGCATTACCTCGCTAATGTTGGCTAAAATCAAAAGTTTGCGCCACTCGGTGTTTGGAGTTTGACTTGATAGAGCCAACAATGGCTTGCTTGTGGTATAACGATCCAATTAAGTCTTTTCAGTGAAGTGACATGCTCATTAGTGCAAACTGTACATGACTTAAATAACAGTCTGTAATATAGAAAAGGGGGGAAAGCGATATTTAGCTAGTTTTTAGATCCGCGGGCTTTAGTGTCAGAGTTTCTGATGGTTCTGGAGTGATTCATTGAGAGGTTGCCGGGGATCCGAGGCCGAGGTTGGGTGAAACCTTTTTTTTTTTCTTTTTTAATTTAAATTTTTTTCCCCACATCCCGTCTTACAAAACAAACCCGAACCTTGCAGCTTCCCATCAGATGGCTTATGCATAAGCCTGGGAGTGAGTTTGTGCAAACCTTATCCCGATCGAGGCCAGTTAAGTTTAATAGCTGCTGCTCCTTTCTCATCCCTCCTCTGCCTCCTCCCTGTGTGAAGCTATGGAAACACAGCTGGCTTGTCATTGCTTTTGGTTACCCCCCCCAAAAAAAAAAAAAACCTCAGACAGTACAG
>VURO01035236.1:0-18220 GCA_015108175.1 Pelvicachromis taeniatus | reverse complement strand
TGATCTTAATCAAAGTGGATCCCTGACTGACCATGAGCTCCAGAAAGCAGTTGAGGCTGCAGGTAACACTAGCTGTTTTTGCATTTTAACTTTAAGTTTAGCTAAGAATTGTCTTCATGTTATAACTGCAGTACTCATCACTTTCTCCTCATGTTATTACCAGGTCTGAATGTAAATGACAAGACGGTGAGGCTGATGATGTTTCGATATTCACGGTTCTCAGTCACCATGTTGGAGGATTTCATCACGCTCATGTTGCGATTGGATAAGATGTCAAGTAAGAGATACGGCAACCACCAAGTACACCACTTCAAGAAATAAATCTATTTAATTTATCATTTTCAAAATGTGATTAAGCTTATTTTGTATTGTGGTTTTCTTAACAGACATTTTCAAGCACAAATCATCTGATGGAACAATGCACCTGACCTGGGATGAGGCAAGTCACTAGATGTCCTTTAATCATCCAATATGAATAGTTTTTCATATTATGTGTATTAGATCATGTTGTGTCTGGCTTAAGTGGAGCTGCAAAATGCAAAATCTGTAAAGTTAGACATATGTTTACAAAAAATAAAGATCAACAACTGAGTAAATATCAAAAAGCCACTGTAATGCATTCTTATTAATGTGCAGCACATAGACACTAAAATAATTAATTTATTAGCTGCCTTTTCTTCTGTTTCAGTGGAGCAACATCACCATGTACAACTAGACCAAAGTGAGCTCAGGAGACTTCAGGAGCAACTAGACTGGTGCAGATGTCTTTCTGCACCAGCAGGAAAGCTGGATGATTTGTATAGCGGTAGCTATCATTCTTCTAACCATTACTTACAGTGCATTGTACAATGAACAGGCTCAGATACCTGCTGGTTAGTGCTGAATAAAACATTTAATAAAACAACAGCAATCCATTCACTTCTTATCTGTTCAGTTTAGTTTAAGCTAGTTTGCAGAGTGGGTTTTCTAGTTTTAGTTAAATTAGTTTCAGTGTTAGTTTGTGTCTTCAGGAACTAAAACAAGAAGTCCAGTTGCTCTTGATATATAAATTAAAAACTAAGGTGGTGTATTAGCAAAAACTGTGCAGGCTGTGATTAGCTGACCAGTTGCTGCTGATGCTCTGAGGTTTACTGCTCTTTGTGGATTTACACAACAGAATGAAGAAATAAGCAGATGTTTCACAAGCTACCTTGGCTGATTTCCATTCCCTACACTGACAGCATACTGTTTATGCCTCTTTATACTAGACAAGTCTACATATAAATGTGAAATTCAATGAATGAATCCAAGGATCATGGGCTTAGAGTAACCCAACAATGAACACCACAGCCACTATGCACCAGTCATGTAGAGGTTGGAAGAAACTGTATAAGCTGTTTGAGATGTATGGAGTGATATCACTTTTACTTTGAAAGGTTTTAACTAATGTCTATTGTTACATTTCAGTCGACAAGCACTGGTTGCCTTGCTTGCCCCAACAGAAAGCCACTCGTTCAACGCAACTTTTGGGATTTGATTCACTGCCCTTGTCTGTTTTCTATTATCAATTTCTTTATATGCTCCCTTTTATGACCTAAACTCTATACTTGGATTGATCAGTAAATAAAATTTTCATTTGCTGTCATCTGTTGTGGGTTACTGTTATGTGTTAGCCCACCACAAATGTTTGTTTCAATGATTTAGAAACCACTACCCATCTTCTGAACCAGCTACTTTTGCTTATTGGAGCTGGTTTTCTATTGTATTACACGCTGAAGGAAGACAAAGTTCATTAGGTGCACATTAAGGTTTATTGCACTGAAACACAGCAAAACAGCAGTTCTGTGTTACTGACGGCTTCCATTACAATAACTGGCCAGTTTACCTTTTGTAAGGGATTACGTGTGGTGACTCTTTAGTAATCAGCCCTTAGTAAACAGAGTAAATGACAGACAGTAAACCAGTACGCTATACACAACACAAGATGTACTGGCTGATTTACCAAAACATTTCTTATAACTTTAACTGAAACCAGCTAATTGTTTTTTGTCATGATGGAACAACACGGTTACACAGTCTAATGCAGGAGACTAACATCATTTAACTATTGCACAAACGTTACCAGCATTACCCACGGATAACCTGAATTAACTCTCTTATTTGGTCACATTAAAGGCCTTATAAACAGGAATAACACTCCAAACACGTTACTTTAAATAAGTATTAACTTTGCATAAATGTATATAGTGCTCGTATACTCTTCTCACCTGAAACACAGCAAAACAGCAGTTCTGTGTTACTTCCATTACAATAACTGACCTTTTGTAAGGTATTTTTTGATATTTTGCCAGTCACTCGTTTGTCTGAGCCGCCACTGCCACCTACTGGCGAAACTAAATATCGCCTTCCCAAAAAGTTGATTCTGTTCATCTGGACGTAGCGTTTTCAGTGGGAGAAACGTTTGGTGGAATTAAAGGGCTCCAAAGACAGACAGGTGCGTATGAGGTGCCGTAAGGGACATTATTACTGATCATAGGTGCGAGTCATGAATCCATGGGGTGAATTGGAGTGGAACGGAGAGTGGAGTTTGTGATTTAATCAAACATCCACTTCTATGGCTGGGTCCATATACTTTTTGACAATGACACATTTTTTTTTCTTATTTTATACCAAAACATATTCAAGTTACAGTTTAATGATAATTGTGCAGGTATAAAACTGCAACTTAATTATGCAATTTAAAGTCCTTTCGTGGACACACTTGTTTGTTTTTTTTCGTAAATTAAGCTGTTAAAAACCACAACGTAATAGTTTCCAGGTAATAAAGAGTTAATTTAGCTCATTATCTCAGAATTTAAAAATAAATAAAAACTAATATCATATCATGTCGTATCGCATTAACTATTTACTTAACACAAGAATCTTCTGGGGAGTTTCCTCTTTGTTAACCAGCCATCAGCTATTTAAGAATTAAAATAAAAAATTATTATTATTAATAATAATAATAACAACTTTATTTATAAAGCACTTTCAAACAAAGTGCCGAACAGCTATTTGAAGATTAAAAATAGATAAATGAATAAAAGCAACACAGAAAACAAAATACACTTTAAAAACTGATAGAACCAGTAAAAACTTTGGGCATAGAATTAATACATGTAGGATAGAATAAACAAGTGGGTCTTTAATTTAGTTTTAAAAACCTCTTCAGAGCATGCCTTCCTAATATCTTGAAGAAGGTTTTTCCACCAAAATTGGGCACAAAAAAGCACGCCCCCTAATATCTTGAGATCGGAGAGCACAGGATGGAACATAGAGGTGCAAAATGTCAGACATGAAGGTGCCAAACCATTTAAAGCCTTGTAGGTGAGCAACAAGACCTAAAAATCTGCTCAAACCTGACACGGCAACCAGTGAAGAAATTTCAGTCCTGGGGACCCAGAGGAAGGACCAGGAGGAGCAGTAGAAACTGTGGCTCAGACCTTATTTTATTAGCCCATCAATGAATACACCAGAAAAATGAATGAAAAGTGAATGAACACATCACCAGTTCAAAGTCAATGTGCAGTTTAGCAGCTGAGATACAATGTACAATTTACACTCATTCATTTAGGACAGGATACAAGAGGCTCTCTGAAAAAACAAATATTTTGCAGCTCAACATTTTTATTTTTACAAAGACAAAACAAAAATCTGCATTTCTCTTCCAGAGACTGTGAAATATTTGCACACTTTCAGTCTGTTCATTGTATGGTGGACTCTGGTTACAGGAAAAGTTTGGTAATGTTCTATAATCATATTAATGTTCCATGAAAAGGCTATAACCAACAATAAAGTTACCCTACTAACAAGTATTGTCATCTTACTCAGTTTGATATAGAGCTCTACTGTTGTTCAGAAAGATTATGAAGATCAAAAACCCACATTGCTACAGTGGGGAGGTTGTTTTTAAAAATGAACACAAACCTTGCAGTTTATCCCATCCTGTTCTAGTTTCAAAGCCCCACTAGTACACCATGTATGTATTAGTCCACAGTGAAAAATAGTCCTTAAAAATGCATTTTCCCAATTTCCTCCTGTTTGAGGATTTCCCCCTAAACATTTAAATAAGGCTCTTACATACAGCTTCATGTAAAGATGTTAAAATGTTTATTTTTCAGTAGGAACCACCCTACAGGTTTAGTTAGCATTAAGTGTTTAAGGAAGAAAAAAAAAATCATCTGCTTTTTTTTTTTTAAAGGATGTCTTTTAAACAAAATATAAAATCTTCTCAAAACACTGAGTGCAGTTCGGAGATGTTTTCTTTGTGTGCTCTCAGTCCTCCTCTTTCTCGATATAGCTTTTAGACGCCGAGCGGGCCATCTGCCTGGCCATGTACCTCTCTCTTGCCGAGCTCACAGTTTGATCTGTGCTGCGCTTTGCAAACTTGTTTGCTTTTTCTTCCGCTTCCTCTTTCTCCTCACCTTGTTTTTTCTGCTCATCTTTGTTCTCTATTGTGCATTCGTCAACTTCTTCCTTCCTTTCAAGTTCCTTTTCTTCCTTGTTCACGCCCTTCTCCTTCTCTGGTTCCTTCCGTAGTGGCTGCTCTTCCTCCAGATGTCTGTCTTTCCTCTTGTCTTCATCCGGTTTCCTTCTCTTTTCCCTCTCCCCGTTCTTATCCCGTTCTCTTTCTCTGGGGCTCCTCTCCCTCTTTCCATGCCTGTCGTCCTTTTCTGTATCCCCCCTGCCTCTACCTCTGTCGTCTCCTCTACCTCGCTCTCTGTCTCTCCTTCTATCCCTATCACCTCTTCTTTCTCCATGCCTGTCGTCTCTTTCCCTTCCCCTGTTTCTGTCTCTTTCTCGCTCTCTATCTCTATTCCTTCCTCTGTCTTGGTCTCTGTGGCTCTTTTTATGTCTGTCTCGCTCCTTTTCTTTTTCCCTCTCCTTTTCATCACCACTCCCTGATGAAGGTGACCTCTGCCTGTACTGGCGTTTTGAGTGTGCAGAGCCACCTCCAGGTTTGCTAAACCCAGATTTCTGCTCATGACCCTCCTCGATGTCACTGCTTGAACTTGGGATATTTTCATGGGATGGAGGTGAGGAATCGGGTGAAGTCTTTTCTGTGTCTTTTGAAACCTTTGAAGTTTGAGGTCTGTAAAAGAAACAGTGATATAATAAAGATTCAGAAAAAAAAACACACGCACGCGTTCATGTTCAACAATGAGCAAGTAATGAAAAGCTATGACTGACTTGTTCGCAGAGCGATCTGGTATTGCCTCCTCTCCTACAGTCTGATTCAACAGGTGCCGATAAAAGCCACTCAGGTCTTTTTGTTTCTTCACATCCAAAGCAGCTAAGCAAACACAGATTTGAACAAATCAGACATAATTGGGTGAATGCAAAGCATTCATTTGTATTTAAAATATCCAAAACGCTCACAGATTGCAAAAAGTTGCATCAGTCATTCATAGACATTAATAACAACTACTAAGTATCACTCTAACCTTCCATCTCGGCCTCTCTCCTCTCTCTCTCCTCCTCCTCCTTCTGTTCCAGCAGTTTTTGCCTATAGGCGGATGTAACATAAGCCTCTTTATCTGCAAACTTCTCTCCCTCTGCCTCTCTTTCCTTCTGAATCTTCCTCTCCTCCCTTCGTTCTTGCTCTTTCTTTCGGTCCTCTACTGCTTTCATTAACTGGTGGATATATTTTGGCTGTAACAAAGAGTGACAGACAAATATTCATCTCATATATTACACCAAATGGAATCAGAAAACAACTTGAACTGAACAGAAGCACTGAGACTTTGTTACTACTCCAGCTGCTTAGTTTTCAATCACAGCTTTACAAGTGTTCAGAATAAATTAATTTACCTTTTTATCTGTGCCTCCCAGAATTTTTTTGTTGGACTCAAGTCTCTCTTTTTGAATGTCATCGTACACTGCATCATAGTCATATACAGTACTGTCCTGTTCCAGGGCCTTCTGCATCTCCAGACGCGTCTTCAGAAAGAAGGAATGTGGAAAACAGAAAGATGAAGGCACTGTGTTTGTTTTGGGGTTTTTTAATTAGATTGAATCTTTTCATTTTTCTTCTTACTTGTTTCATCATCTTCTTTTTTATAGCTTCCCTCTGCAGGCTTTCCCCAACTGAGGTCTGAGGGAAAAAAAATTTCAGTACATTTAAACAGAAGCCTGCTATCAAGCAAACTAGTTAGTGGATAAACTCAAATATTTTCTTAATAATCAAAATATTTGAATGAAATTCATTTTACTAAGTGACAAATTATAAATGGTAATGTCTTGCTTATAACAAATCTGTTTACCCACCTCTTCATCGGAGTCATCCTCGAATACAGAGGGTTTTGGTAAGGTAGTGGCCTTTGATAATCCTTTCTTTTGTGGCAAAATCAGCCCATATCTGAGAATAATCACAAAACAGAAGTTCTTAAATTAGGACTAGGATTAACATTAGGATTGAACTTTGTTGTCATTACACATGTATAAATACAGGTTAACAAAATACAGTTTGCATTGAATCAGAAGTGCAAGAGCAGAAAGCGCAATAGGAGCAGATTATATACAGATAAGGGTAGTATAAAAAGTGGGAAGTTATGAACAGATTATGTACAAATAAGTTAAGTATACAGATGTTTATATTGCTATACAGAGAGCAAATTTACAGATGTAGTAATGTACAGATATACAGATTATCTGTTAGCATACAGATTAAATGACACACATGACAAGTTTTCACTGGTTATCATAATGATAATATATCTTCACTGGGGACAACAGCAAAGGCTTTGAACTGACTGTGACACAAATATCAAAACCAACCATATTATAATCAGCCATAGTATGAGCTTTTTCAAGACCAAACTGTATTTTGAATGAATAGCATTTGCTGTAAACTACAACCACCTGTTCGGGTTAAAATAAAATAAAAAATAAACAGATAAGCTGACAGATGAGTGGTAACCATGAAAAACACAAAACGGGTTTTTGATAACCAACGTTAAGAAGCTGCTGTTTAATAAGTTATGAGAGAGGCTAGCATAACGTTAGCATCTCGCTATCTGAGTAGGAGAGAAGCTGCAAGACGGGCCTCGGTTTTCATACAAAACCCCGAGCTGGAACGACACGACTGTTACAGTGAAATACGCTCTTTTAGGACGACTCTAAGCTTTACCGTAATAACCTGAAATAATATAATAACATGTTGTTATAATCATGCTAGCATGTCTACAACTCACTGTTTCGTAGGGACCGCCATCTTGCTCCGCTGGCTGTGGACTCACACAGCAGATTCGACACAATTTCAAGCGGCTCGTACAAACACAAGCTTCAGCTCAGTAGGCAGTAAATAAGGTCATCACGTGAAGGCGCCATATCCATGTTCTTGGGAGTTTCATCTGCTGCTGTTATGGGTTTGACCCTCTTCTACGAATGTACGGACTTTACTCGCTGATGAACACGTAGTGGTAACATTAGATAAACAAACAAACTTACCTGGACAGGTAATAAATAATTCGTCAACACTGAAGCTATTATTGCAACTCATGTACTAAAAATATATCCCCCCAAATAAATTTAAATAAAATAAAAATATATTACAAATGGGATGTTGTGTAAAATGTAAGTAAAAACAAATGCAATGCATTTTAAAGTTCATGAAGCCTTAGATTTATTCACAGTAGAACATAAAATACATGTAAAATGTTTAATTTGCGAAAATGAATTATTTTAAGGAAAACAATGTCCTCTTGAATTCGACTGTAGCCACAGGGACAGGGCCATGTTTATGCAGCAACTTTCAGGTTTTCAAGTTTTTCATTTGTCATATTAAGGTAACAATGGTGCATTGGCAATGAAATTCTTAGGCTCAGAGCAGCCTCGATATTGCACCTAGAAAGGTAAAATTGAACACAACTAACACTTAGATAAAAAACAAGATAAACTATATTTATTTAAAATCAGAGTAGAATAAATCAATACAGATTACTATAAATACTGTAGCACCTGTAGTGCAGAGGTACTGGTATAAACATGTACAGTGACTGCGCAAAATAAACCCATCTTGGAAATTGAGGAGATCTTTTGGGAGAAGAATGGTGTCCCACTCTTGCCTGATATAGGACCTGATTTTTTTTTTATTTATGGTAAAAGGACTGATCTTAGCTGAGCACTTTTCACCCAAGTACTTTCTTGCATGCTTTTTAAGTGCTCAGCTAACATTCACACTCTGATGGATGCATCGGAGAGCAACTTGGTTGGTGTCCTGCCCAAGGACATTTGGCATGCAGACTGAGGGAACCAGGAATTGAACCACTAACCTTCCAATTGGCTGGTTCAGCATCAGAATTCTTCTACTATGAAGCCATGCAGTTTTAATACCCCAATACTTTCAGACATTTGAGCTAAGTGCTGAGATAACAGGCTGGATAGTCCATCTCCCCTTTATTCCTGAAGACTTGGCAATCCATGTTTTCCAAAAAGAATTTCAGATTTCAGTTTTCCACTTTTCCTCCTGATGCCATGTCTCTCTTGGAAATTAGATTTTTAATCTCAGTGAGATTTTTACGTGGATAAATAAAGGACTGTCTGTTTCAAATAAGCTCATAGATGACAGATCTTTAACGTGCATTTGTGGATGGCACAGTTAGCTGTGTTCGCAGACATTTATTTCTGCAAGTGTTCTTGAGCATATGCTGAGATGCTGTTTTAATGCACCACCTGACAGACCACATTTCACAGGCATCCAATAGTGATTTTGTGGTATTGTCGCTTCCTCAAGAGATTCTTCCAGATCTTCTGAGTTTTTTTTATGATACTATGAGATGTCATCTGGATGACAGCATTCAGTTGATGGGGAGATATTCAAAGTCACAAATGTGGACCATATTATGAAACTTTTCCACATTTCATAGATGCATTTTTTTTACAGACTAGTGAACTTCTGTCTAGCTTTACATGTGCAAAACTCTGCCTCCCTACGATGCTTTTTATGTATTCAGCTATGTTACTGACATGTTGCAAATAAAACAAGTCCATCCATCCATCCATCCATCCATCCATCCATCCATCCATCCATCCATCCATCCATCCATCCATCCATCCATCCATCCATCCATCCATCCATAAAACAAGTTAGCCTACTAATTCTGCTGCTGCTGTAATATAAATAAAAGTACTACATGAAGTATAGGACAAAATGGAGTTTGCAAGTATAAGTAACCACTTATGTTCTATACTGCATTTAATATTGCTGCTGCATTAGTATATACCCAGCATTTAACTGAGGCTGAGTTTATTATGGCTACTTCTGCTGGTCTGGCACTGTCACATGTGTAAGTATAGCTGCCATGTGAGAACCACATACCTCTGCAAAGTGACAAGCTCAAAAATGTTTTCAACTGTTTCACCGCTGACTGATAAAGTCTGAGAAGTTCTGAGAACACTTGACCCTCAAGGCCTAGTTTATTATTAAATTCATCATAAGCAAGTTTGAAATGCTTGCTTGTTTTTTTTAATGGTTTCAAATGGCACTATTGTGATCCAAAAAGTAACTTGTAGCCTAATTAAAGCTGAGTAGCAAGCGTAATATGTGCCTTTAAGATGTAGCACTGTAATAGTAAAGCACATCATATTGGTATTTAAGTCTAGTATTTATATTTTATCTACCACTGCTAAATTTTCATTTGCCATTACCATCGCTAAAATATGACTGACTGACTTTTCTATAAAAAGTCAGTCATTACAATGTATTACAATTCTAACGTTGAAATATAAGTATTACCATATCTTAAGTGTAATTTGTGAAAATATTTACAAACTAGTAAGCTCCTTACCATACATGGAGGATTTCACCCCAAATCCAGCACCCTGAGGCTGTTTGCTAAGCAGCAGGAAGCCAAGGATTAGTGAGTGTCTTATGCAGGGTGAAACAACAAACATCCATGAGAACCTCAGGAAGATGGCCACAACTGATCATGTGCTTAGTGAATACTTTAGGCAGCAGAAACATATTTTACTGTAGCAGAACTGGGCTTTAACATTTTCTGTATTGGTACAGCTCCTTCGCCCTCCTTAAGTTGATTCATTGAAGATTCCTGTCCTCCAAACTGGAACTGTTGACACATCTCAAACACCTTTCATGTATTTTAATTTGATTTGTTTTGTCAGATGCTCTCTTCTACACCTGTGAGTTAATTCATTCCATTAAGTAAGATCAAAGAGCGCACGGCTCACCTGTGATTAAAGCTGTAGCTTTCAGTCCCAGCCGCCTCGTCTGAGTGACTCTAAATCCAAACACCATTATCTCGTCCGTAATCTGCATCTCATCTCCCCTGTGGCCTCACTGCTAATCCTTGAGATTCACGACCAAAGCTGCCTGATAGATGAATGGACTGAATGGCTACAGAATGAACTATCGCCATTCACTCTGGTTAAATGGACAGGTAGCTTTACATAAGGCTAGAAGAAGTGCTTTAGGTAACATTTACGTGGTAGGGCTAAGATATGTGGATATCAGTGACTAAAAGAAATATTTTTGCTCTTTATGCAACAGTGAAAATAGGGGGGAAAGCACTACCAAAGCACTCGAGGAAATACAGTGAATTATTGTTTAATGTCTTAGGTTTTGATTTTTAACAATTAAGTCTGTGCAGACAAATGGAGAGAGTGAAACCAGATTTCACAACAGGTAATGGAAGTAGTAGTCCTGGCATTATGCATCTGTGCATACCTTCACTTGCTGGCATCTGGGCTGTGTTACACTTACTGATGGTGACACACATTTAATATATTTAAGTCTGTGGTTTTTGACGGGTTTCTGCTATCCTTGATCTGTGCCCTCAAGCAGCAAAGATAACAGTGTAGCTGTACAGGTTCGGACAGGAAGCTACCTGCGTATGCTTACAAAATATCATATAACTACTGACTGGTAGACTACAGGAAGGTGCACCATTGTTTTCTTTTTTCCAGCCTCAAGCAGGAGTACAACAGGTTTAGACTAATTCTCTTTAACCATTTTCCAATTTAGTCTTGCTTTTCAGATTTGAAAGCGACTTGCGAGAGTGGACTTGGTAAAGTCTTTGGTCTCGGATCATTGTAAATTAATTAAACTGACAGCAGCCTATGTACTGTATAAAAGCACAGTCAAGAATTTTATGCAAATAAACTACCTTATGAAAATCAATAAACCACATTAAGGAGCACTTTGAGATCATTATACATCTATCAAGACTAATGTCTTTTGTTGCTATATTTAAAAAAAATCAAAGATAAAATCTATTTTAAAATTAAAGCAGCATCGCTGATACGGACTATTAGGATATATTTGTTTTCAGCTTCATCAGTTTAACTACAATAGTCCTAAAGTACTAGTCTGTGTGAATAGCCTCAAGGAAAAGCTTCACGGTGTAGTATGCTGACTGCTCAGTTTCTAATGCCCAAAACATTGTAAAAGACTCCTTTAACACTGCCACCACCGGTTTGACTTTCTGCCCCCAGGCAGACGCTACAGGTCACTAAATCTCAGACTAACAGTTTCGGAAACAGCTTGTACCCTAAGGTCATTACAACTCTCAGCCAACATGCAAAGTGAACAATCACAGTACACTCGCACACACTGTCACACAACAAAACACTTAAAATATTCTATTCATTTTATGTTATTTATTATACTTATTACATATACAAGTATAATAAAATAAAAGTATATCAAGCTGAAGCTTGCGTTTAGCTTCAGCCTTGTTTCATCAAGCTGGAGTGGCACTCCCAATCTCGTTGTAATTGAATTACAATGACAATATAGGCTTTCTATTCTATTCTGTTCTATTCTGTTATAGCCTTAAACCTTGTAATGCAATTGTTGTATGGGGTTTACATAATGATGCATTTACACTTCTATTCAAATACTTTACCTCTTAAGAAGTATTGCTTCTCTGTAGACACTCCTCATAAGTGCTTTGTTTATCTCCAGCACACACACGGTTAATCGGGATTGACAAGCGAAGGGTAGTTGCGCATGCGCAGGTGGCGCTTACAGAGGAAGCCGGGGAGTAGTCAAACAGTGTACGCTCACAGGGAAAGAGAGGGAGGGGGGTTAAAGGAGAGAAGATAAAAAAGTCAGGTTCAACTGGGCTTTCGCCCTCACAACATAATTATGCTCGTGTCTCCGCCGTCGCTTCCTCTCAGGTGTACGCTTCCCGGTCGCTGAATGGCGCTGGTTACCGTGCAGCGTTCACCGACCCCCAGCACCAGCTCCAGTCCCTGCGTTTCGGTAAGAACCTCTTTTCCCTGAAGTCTCCTCTACTACTTCCACCACCTCCACCAAACTCACATCTCCTCGATACGGAGGGCGACTTGGGGCTTCATTTTGGCTGTCTTTTTTGTCGGCTGCTCACTGTCACCCAACTGCCTTGCCTTTGTGCTGCTGCGCATGCGTGACATATAGCTACCCATCATTTTCAGTTACAGTATTAGAGTCGCTACTAGCTGCTAAGTCAACCTGAAAATGTCTTCTTATTTTCGTCTGTTAATACAATAAAAGGGTTAACGTGAAAAAAAATGACAGCACCCTTTGTTTTAATGCACACCACTGCTTATATGCTCATTGTATGTACATTTCCGGTAGTGTATACGCGCAACTGGCAGTTGCTTTTACAGTATCCAGAATTAACTTTCATCGACGGTGTGACAACAAGTCATATGTCTTATTGTGTAATAGTTTGTACCTGCATAAATTTAAAAATGCGAAGCAGTTGCGTTGGTATTTGTCCAGTGACACGCGTGAATGCAGGTATTTATTCTTACAACACTGGTGCAGTGTCCTGCCTTGTATGTAAACGAGGCTGTGGCCGCGTCTTTTCTTTTTCTCTGCGGGTCTGTCACGTACCCAGACTGTCTCTCTCTGCATGTTTTCTATCTGTCTGCCTCTCTCTTCCTGTCTGTCTGTTTGTGTGTGTGTTTACTGAAGGCAGGAGTGTACCCATGCAAAGCAGAGGAGCAGGTGGTTTTCCTGTTGCTACTCCCTTTGCTTGTCTGGTTTCTACAGAAACAGGGAACCCCATCAGACAAGCAGAAACAGAGGGAGGAAGTAATATACAAGCAGACTCTGTTTACCATTAAAACGTTATCTGTTTCGCACTTCTGTGTGTGTGTTTTGTTGACAGCATGTGAAAACGTTGACCTATATCAACTTCCCAGCGTATGTTGCATTGTCATAGTGTTTACGGATGAAATAAGACATTAAGGTGCAGTCCTTGGCTTACTGTACAGCCTTAAAAGTGCATTCAAATTAGGTGCTTAATCCCAAAGATTAAGCACGTAATCTTACGTGCTTGCCCCAAAACGGTGCACAGTAGGGCATAGCAGTTTCCCTTATTTCCTTGCTACTTAGACCCAGGAGAAGATTTGATTACCTGTGTATGATTTTTTTTTTCCTACTCCCAGCTTTGTTCCAAATCACAACTGCAATCAAGCTATTTTTCCCCAAACCGTGTCAGTCATGGAAAATCTTTAGAGGGACCCTGTCCTTTACAGCTCAGAACAAACAGGTTCTGTGAGTAGGGATAACGATAAAGGTTTGTGCTATATACACATAGGTTTTAGGTAATTTGTCATTCAGGAAAAAATTTATTTGAAGGAGTTTTTATGTCTTATCACTGAGCAACAGGTAGCACTGAGTCTTGCCTGCTAAAGCGCCTGTCTTTCAAGAAGTGATGATGAATCGGGGAACGAGTGTAAGCTGTAAAAGTAAGCACATTTGTGATTTTTAGGAAGGCAAATAGGGCAGGGGTTGTGAAGTGGATAAAGCATTTTGTAGTGGAAATATGCTTTCAAGTTGTAACCCACATACATATTTTTGATAGCAAATTGCACCGACACATACAGCTTCCTGTGTTTTGTTTTGTGTGTTATTTGTGTGTGTGTGTTTTTTTTTTCCCTGGGGGGGGTGTCATGTGATGTGTCTGTCTGTGTGCGAGATGTCTACTAGCTCTCTTCCTGTCTCTATATTTGCTTGAACCCTTTGTGGAATTAATGTATCTGCTCGGGGTGTTTACAGGCAGAGCACACACAGACACACACACATGTTCATTTTAGGGTAGAAGCACTTTTACATCGTGATAATCTTGGCTTTAACACGTAAGCACAGACTGATCTCTGGACATGCAGATCCATGCCCAGACTGCACGTTCAGGCTTGACATTTCCATAAGCTTTAGGAAAAAAATCAATCATTTTCATACACATGCAAAATATGCAAAGTCTGTGTGTTTTCCAATCTAAACAAACACTACATGTTATCGCACTGTAGGACAAAGAACAGTAACAGAAACTTTGTCTAATCTGCTGTAGTAAAGTTGACATTACAAATGCATTAATGCAGTTTTTTTCCTCCTGCTGTTTACTCAGTTATATCAAGCTCATTTTACATCAGAGGCGACAACCATAGAATTAAATTCCCCGTTTTGTCAGCGTAAAGAAGCTTAACTACACATTTAGTACCCGAGATATCGTAATATAAGAAAAAAGTTTCGTTTCAATTGTATGTGTCAGCTTTTTTTTTTTTTTTTACATGATAGTGAAATCCAACACAACTCTCTTTGGGATTAAATTTTAGGAAATAAATGTGTTTTTTGTTATTTCTTTGTTTTTGTTTTTATACTGCTAGCTCAGCAGCTGATTGTGCCGGAACAGGAACCTTTCTTTTGTTTAGTTGTTTATCTGTTTGTTAATTACTTTGGTGAAGGATGAATAACCATAAAGGAGGTATTCTGTAGAAAAAGCTGGAAAAATGAAAAATACACTTTAACATTAAAAAATTCTGCTCTCCTTCACTTTTTCCAAAGCCATCTAGTGGGCCACTTTAGAGTCTTACCTGGGTCAATTGAGGCTCTGGGGCCTTATTTTTGGCACCCCTCCGCTAACCTGTTCTCAGTTTTCAATAACATGTACAACTAGGTGCTTTGAATTTGTTTTAAAATTTCTGAATGAAGTCAGTACAATTGTAATTTTTGAAGCAGTAGCTATTTAAATACTAATGTCTCCAAAAGGCCAGTTACTCAAATGTCCAGCATTGAGAGTTAGCGAGGTTCTAATTATGTTGCTTCGTCGTCTAGCACACTATGTAGCAATCCAACTTCTTTTTTTGGTGAAACTGTACCAATAATGATTCTTACTGGAGCAGAAACTTTGACTGACACCATTACTCCAGCATCGGAGTGTTTACACGAGTTGCTTTTCATTGCACAGGATCTGTTTTAAATATCTTGATTCTGAAAGCCCACAATGGAAATCTGCTTTGGATACTGTGGCTTAAAGAAGCTGAGAAAGAATCCTTTGCAGTTATTGCACTTAACTGGATCTGCAGCAGTGTCACAAGACCTGGCAGTAAATGATAACTTGAACCCAACTTACCAATTCCTTACTTCCTTCTCACACTGACGCTGCATAAATTATCTGCTTGTAGGTAGCCCTGCATGAGTACATTATTATTATAATATATAAACGTTTAATCTACTTTTGTGTAATGTTAATGTCATTAAAGGCTAGTTAAGCTCACACAGGGTGTAAACAAGTTAAGTACAAGCATTACAAGATAAGGGCCAGGTATTTTATCTGCCACTGAGCCTTAGTGTCCACGTTTGGCACATTTTTGTGTTCCACAATTTTCTGATTTAAATGTTTCTTTTGGTCTCTTCGTGTGTGTGTGTGTGTGCGTGTGTGCGAGAGAGACAGAGATTGTGTTATTCCCTGTCCAGCCACACCTTAAAAACAGACTGAGGTCATTTTCCTGGAGAGTGTGTAAATTGAGTTAAAGCTGAACTCTGGTCTCCCCCCCTCCCCACTGTCTTTCAGTTCAGGCGGTGTTGAATGTTAAGCTGGATCCTTGTGCTTTTAATGTGTGTGGAAACATGGAAATATGCAAGTTAGTCTTTGTTACCCAAAATAGGACAGTGGGATTTCCTTTCCGTTCTCATTTACCATTTGTTTGCATCAATTGAGAGCTAATTTGACTTTTTACTAAATTTGTTTATGGTGACGTTTTCGCCATTTCAAGATGGGCTTTCCTATTTTTTTTATTTTTAATTTTTTTTAATGGCACTTTTCTTTTAGAAGTGATGAATCTATTACAGCAATGGCAAAATTATGATTTTGTGCAAAATTGTGGATTGAATACTTTTTGGCAATTTGGTGTATAAAAGATTATTTCCTTATATATTAAAAAAAAAAAACAGTTGACACTAGTAATATTGGCTCTGACTGCACTCTTATATGTAGACTTTGTAATGTTGTGCTGTTGCATTTCTCTTGATCTCAAATGTATTTTTCTTATTTTATCTCTCCAGGAGTCAGGTAGCGGGGAGGATGACCGTCGCTCTCAGCCGAGGAGGTAAGATACCAACACACATTGAGCTCTGAGTTAGAGTTACAAGCATTTGGTTCACTGGACCAGAAATCCACTGGATATGTTCTGAGTCCGGGCTGTTTGAAAAGAAAAATAAAAGCCCTTTCATAACACGGGGTCTGTTAGGTTGTTACCCATGACCTCTCACCTGACCTGACCTGACCTGCACAAACTGAAAGGGAAAAAAGCCTTTTTCCAAATACCCAGATAGTAATTAATCATTAAATGTGTCTGACGCTGGAGGACTGCCTTTCTGTACTGCTTGAAAAAGGGCTCCTGTACTGTGGCGGCATCACATCACATCTACTGCTGTCCTGTATTACTTAAGAGTTGGAATTCTGGTTTATCCAGTTTCACTCAGCCACTCTTGCAACTGGTTTTAGTCCCCTGATAATTGGCGACTTCCTTCCATTGCCCGTTGTTTATTTGTTCTGCCACTGAACACTTTTAGGTCTCCTCTGTTACGTTTGGCCCTTTTAATAATCCTGAAATCATGCACTGAATGAGATAATAAACAGTGGCTTGCAGACAGCCCATTAGAGGGCAGCAGTATCTCTGTGAGTAACTGACTATGTGGGTCAGGGGAACTGCACTGTTGATCCACGGGCAGATTGCTAACCACTCCCAAACTCTCGGTGTCTGTTTGGTCATCGGAGCTCTTCATCATCCAGCTGAGGTTTGTCTGTGTTTGTGCAGCTGCGACTGAAATCTGTGCTTGCTGTGTGCATGTTTGCCTGCACAGAGACAGGTACATGATCGAATATCACTCTGAGTTAGTTCCTAAAATGAATATGATTATTTTTCTCTCTTTTATTCTTTACACATTTGGATAAATGAGACATTTTGAGTGGAAATCAGGGGTCCTGTGACGCATGTTGTTTGTATCAACACGCCTTCACATATTTTTCAGAGGAGCATATTTTAATAAAGGTGACGCTGAATGAATAGCCTTAGTTTGTCTTGACTTCAAAGTAACCTCAAAGCTCTTTTTTTTATTATCATTGTGAAGCTTAGTGATATTGTCCCTCAGAAGGGAACGCCTGTAGTTTTTTTAATATCCAGTTCACTGCTCCAATTACAGGTTTGGTGAGAGTTATAACCAGGGACGTTCTGGGGCCATGATGATATATTTGATGTAGTAATAGTTTGACCTCTGAGCTGTTATTAGATGTTAAAACAGATATGCATTTGGTTAAGCTTTATTTGTATTCCTAGGCAGATTATTTGCTCTGGGTTGTAGGTCACTAAAATTGAAAGCATTAAACTTCTTTTTGGAGCTGATGCCAATGCAGATTTTGTAATACTTGTTTACTGGATACAGTCATGACATGATAATGCCAGGTACAGAGTGTTATTATTATTATTATTATTATTATTCAATCCTTGTGTACAAACAAAATCCTATCCAAAAATTTAGAAACTTGTTATCCATGTTCATAAATTAGGAAAAATAAGTCAATATTCCAGCATAATCAGAGAATGGAGCTTTTGTAGATGTTTCATTTGAAGGCAGCAAAGTATTAAATTCCACTTTTTAAGTTCAGTGTGAACAGGAGGTGCAGCTAAGGTTTAAAAACTCCTGTCATTGTTAGCCCTGTGTTTAAATTTAATCAGAGTGGAGATAAGCCCAGTCTTTGCAGTGGAGTTTTTCAAATAAACATCATACACGCTGCTCTCTTCTATTAGCTAAGGTGGACCATCCAACGTTTTATATAATAGACAGTGTAAGGCAAAAACAGTGGTAAATCACAGTGCACTGTGATACACAAACTCAAGAAGTTTTAAGGTAGATGGAGAAATTTGCATTTAAACGGTATCAGAAAAATCAGGTGCAGAAAAAATAGTGTCT
>VURO01035235.1:5527-40354 GCA_015108175.1 Pelvicachromis taeniatus | reverse complement strand
GAAGATTTAGCCTTTGTAGCCATGTGAATAAAAACAACACACTGTGACGTTTGTGGTTTGGCCTGTAGAGTCAGCTCGATTGACAAAGACAATGTCCAGTGCCTCGTCTTTGAGCAAATTTGGTGTACTACAAATGTTCTGTGATACACACTTCCCTGTGAGACACTCCAGGAACAGCAAAAGTCACATAAAGAGACAAGTACCTGATATGTCCCTTGCAATGTACCCACAAGCAGAGTGACCTCTTCCACAACAGAAAGGTCATGTTGTAGCTCTTGTAGCTCCTGGTAAAGCCGCGGAGGGCCCAGGATAGTTTTACCTAAGAGACAACACACAAAGTTTTAGAGTTTATGAAATGACCACAAGACTGATAACCATGGCCACATACAAAGATAACATGGTCACGTCTACTATTATTTAAAGAAAGAGGGCAGGCATTGTTCAACAACTGCTAGTAATGAGGGAATATATTACTGTCACAAATGTGAATGTGGATAATAACGAGGAGACTTTTCAGGTTTGAGAAGCTGTAACTAGTGGACAGTAGTCCTTGACAAATGACTTGATAAATTGTTGATATTAAAATTATTAGTTGATTGACTGAAAATTAATTGAATCCACACAACTTCAATTTATATTATAAATGTGCCAACTGGCCAGATTTGGTTCTAGAATTATTTTATACATTTAAGCAAAAGCTTCAAGGTCACAGTGTTCAAAAAATGTAAAGAACACGGTGACGTTGTTCCTTAGAACTCGTGGAAGCGCTGAAAGAAAAGTTGCTTTTGTTGAAACTCCAGTGGCACTAATAAAAGAGGTTCGATGTGCAGATGGATCGATCGTCATTATTTGTTGAACTACAGAGAGTGAATTTATGAGTAAAAAAAAATTAGATGGAGAAACTGTTATTTGGAGCCATGATGCCCTTTTACTGGCCAAAAGGAATGCAGGTGTCTCATTAGACGCAAAATTCAGCATCGATTTGAGGTCCGCTTCCTTCAAAGTCTCTCTCTCCTACTGCCAGGAATCAATAGTTGCGTCTCCTCCTGTCTGCCATCCTCAGTCCTAGCTCCCCTGGCCCACATCTCCCAAGCAGCAGGCTCTATGTGAACCACCTAATTAAATTCTGCAGGTAGCTTTTGCTCCAGAGCTGTCCTGCACTGTCATCACTACCACACAATAAAGTAGCAGAAGAGCAGAGCTGGTAAGCAGGCTTGGTGAGGCATGCATCTCCAATGGGACTGGCAGCTTTCTGTATATTCATATGCATATGTGGTATAAGGGTACAGTCAAAATAGGGAAAGGGGAGAGAAAGAGAGAAGTAGTTCATCTAAAAAGCTCCATTGTAGCTTTTGGGGTTTAATGGTATCTTTGACACAGAGAGACAGTGACATCTGTCATCTGTGGAGGGAAATCAATAGGTGAGACATCTGAATACAAAGGGGTGGGCTGCAAGCTGCAAAAACAACGTTTTTCTTTTCTCCCCGAGGAGACTGCCGGGAACCCTGTGCAGGTTTGTCGAGTCCTCGCGGGCTTGCTGTTGGCTATGGCCAGAGAGGTGAATGTGCTGAGTTGTAATCCAGCGTAATCCAGTTGGTGAGGCACGATATGGTTTATACACTCAGACATGGCTATCCGCACGAGCCGCCAGGCATATAACTCACTGGTGTGGAAGGCTTGAGCCCAGAGGGGTCCATCCTTGCACTCAGCTGCTGTACTGGTAATGTTAGCTGGTAGCTTTAGAGACAATGCAGATTCACACCTGCACCAAAATCCTTGTCTGACTCCCAGCCAGAGCCTGCTGTTACACTTCTGACAAAAAAATAGCTTTCCTGAGAGTGGGTCAAAAGGGAAGCAGCAATAAAAGGGGCAAAACGAGGTAAGACAGCATGAAAGTAAACAAATGGCACAATTGGCTTTTCAGGAAATAAAAAACAACCCATAAACATTGTCGAGTCTTCTGTGTATTGGTAAAAACAAGTAGAGACAACACGATAGAGACACAGGCAGATTCATTGGGTAGAGTAAAAAAAGGCTGGCCTGCATTTCCCTAAAGGCCAGCTTTCTTCAATAAAGAAGGGTACTGGGACCCGCAGACGATGAAAAATGACTCCATTTTGAGCCATGCTGAGGGAAAGAAGGATTTAGACTAGACACCCCACTGAATGACATCACAGGGGACTATAAATAGATGGGACTGCCAGTCAGAATGAAAATTTTGGAAACAGCCCCACAGATGTTCAGAGAGGTTTCTGGATAGACATGATTAAGGTTACCACACTGTGTCGAAATGGCAAAAAAAAAAAGAGAACAGAGAATGTTAGAATCAGCATCCAGCACCTCTGAGGGGCATAACATTTGCAGAGTTATACACAGGCAAAAGGAAGACAGACATGTGGGTGAAAGCTAACCCTAAACGATCCCAAAACCTCGCAGCAAAGTAGTGAGTATACAGCTATAGACTACCTGAACAACTGCAGAAACGAAATCCTCTGAGAATCTAAACCAACTCTCAAAACACTAGCAGCTTCCCGAGCGTGACACGGAAAGCTCTGAAGAAGGCGCCATTAATATTTAAGTCATGGCGCTGCAACTTTAAAAAGTATGTAGCATTACATCCTGATAAGGCTTTGTATCTCCCTTTTCCCATGGCACATTTATCAGGGATCTCGTCAAGCTCTGTATACACCAGAGTTTTGTGAGGGGTGGTGGGAGAACTAGTGTTTCAACCACAGATTCCTATCTACAGCTACTGGCTCTCTAATTGGGCCTGGAAAGGGAGGGAATAATCTCTGCAGATTGATGACTCCACTCTAGATGTGTTTGTGGTCTATCAGAGAGTGAAATGAGACTGTGAGGATGATGCAGCAGGGGGCTCACTAGCCCCACATCGCTCTCCAAGATAAAACACCCCAGGCAGATGAGAACAAGTGACCATCATCACTATCCTCCTCGCAAACACATCCTCAATCAGAGTGACAAGCAGAGCGGACGCATCTCCTCCCCTCCATGCGATACTCCAGAACAGAAACAGATTAGCCTTGCTGAGTCAGAAGAAAGGGCTGGGACTAACAGTCAGTCCCAGTGATGAGATTAACAAAATATGGGAAATAAATGAGAAAAGACAGTTTGCATGACATGTTCGCATTCTTGTTTTTACCTGACGTGAAGGTACAACTTGGCCTCTTAGCCCCACTCTGCTGGAACAAGGTGTCTTTGCTTTGAGAGCCCTCCTGCCCAACTTCTACTACTTGCACCTGTTGTAGGGGGGCGCTCCACTTAATTGTGTACTTGGGGCCAACGGGGACTAGACTGCTGATATCTGGAGGCCCTCTGTTGGAGACGGAGAGAGGAAAAAAAAAAAAAGGAGGAATGTAATTAAAAGGAAAACAACTCAAGAGAAAACCCCGCTCTAGCCAAATGCTCCTGCTAAAAGCACTACACCAAGCACTCCACAGAACGAGATGCTTTGCGAAATGCTACAAAGGTGGTTGGTAGTGAGAATTAGAATTTTTATGATCACCCATGTTCCCCACCAAAATTGTACCCCTGGCTGTGAGGAGGAGTTCATTGCTATTCATGTATTCCTGTAATCACGCAGACAATCAACATTGTGATCGGTTTGTCAAGTTCCTGGAGGGCAGACAAAGTCAACTTCGGGACACTCGAGTTGAATGAGACGAAGAGTGATAATTGCTTTGAAGGCTGAACAAGAAGGCTTTAAGCGACATCTTTGACAGGGGCTTTGCAAAATATACAAAATCCCTTTCCTGTTTACTTCTCTCAAGAAAGCGAGGGACAGACGGAAAGAGACAGAGGAAGAGTGAGAGAAATGCATAGAGAGAGAGAGAGAGATGTGATCAATGGTGCTGTCACATAAGATAAATTGGACAGAAACCAAAAAATGTTTTATGTCAGTAATCTAGAAGTCCTGAAGCTGTAGTTAGGTATTCTACCATTTGTTTAAAGCTGATAAAGCTGCTGCAATTCCAGATAGTGCTCAAAACCCCTAGCAGCTATTTCTCTTTACTATGCAGTTTGCCAAAATATCCTTGCGAAACCTAGGGCATAACATTAGAGCCTTTTGCCACCTAATAGCAATTTCTTCTAACTGTGCTGTGTACCACACTGTCTTTTCACAACTTGCACACAACTTCATGCTAGAACTACAAATTAGGAACGCATTAGCAAAGTGTTCTAGGATGCAAGGGCATTTAGCTCAATTTGCTCTACAAGAGGGACTTACTTGACATTTATGTTGGCACAGATGAGTACATCATCAAAGAGGAAGACCTTTCTCTCCTTCGACTTCAGGACTTGTCCCCGCTCACCATACACAGTCTCAATAAGCGTCTCACAAAGGACGAGTGACCCCTGCTCCGAGTTCAGTTGCTAAAAGGGACACAGCAATCAGATCAGAGGCACAGAAGACAGTATCACAAAGGGCCAGTCCTCTGGAGTTCAGTGCCTGGAGGACGCAGAAGTCAGGCTTGGAGGAACAGATGTCTCATCAGGGATTAGCGACGCACTCATCCTTCTCAAGGTCGTTTAATGTGTGTGGTCCTGAATGTATACACAAATACATCTAAAGCACATTTATTCTACAAACTTAGTTAAAGTAAGCCCGCACATGCCCTTCTGCCTACCCCTGTTTTCATACAATTCTTAAGTAATGAGAGAGGATCATAAAGCTAACCTTCACTTTAATTCGGCTCCAAGGGCAAGAAAGATTGGGGTTTTTTTTTTTCCCAGTGCTTCCAAAATATGCTTACAATTACTCCTTGTCCTGTTGCCTATACTATGCTCTCCACCTTCACACTAACACAGAATCCAAACTGGCTTAGCTTATGAACACTTGGACATACAATCCTTTCCACCACAACAGGGCAACTACACAGGGATACAAATGCATTAGCTGTTGCGTGCACCCCCTTAACACGAACACCCACACACAGAGGCACAGTTAAAGAATCCAATAACAGATGGAATTTATGCTACACTATGTCAGCACATGCTTTCCTTTTCAGTCATCCATATGTTTGGCTGAGGGAAATGGCAAAAGAGAGCGTTTTATCACTTTGGTCCAGCTTCTTTTATGACTGCCTAAATCAATACTTTTATTTCATGCACAATGCACCAAAATAAGCCAGACTCATCACAATTAAAATAATACCACTGTAGTGCAAGTTCAAAGACGGAGATCACATCCTGATACATTGATGTTTGTGCTCGCTAAGAGACACAAATTTTAATGAAACTCTCTGCTGCGTTCATTTTACAACCTGCAGTGCAATAATGCAGCTGACCACATTTCAGAAAAGACAATGTCCTATCTACAAGAAGTAGCTGATTTTGGCTCAGATAGCTCACAGAATGACTCATTAGTCTGACTTGGACTGCTATTTGATGGGCACAAAACCATATAGCTCCTTCAAGATGTGGGCTGTTATAAGAATACGTTCTTAAAGTCTTCATGCATCAACAGGCACACACGGCAGTACATCGTGCATGTGTGCTTATGTGAGTGGGAGTACGTTTGTGTATGTGGGTGTATGAAACTCTCTCAAATGGTTATCTGTCCTGTTCTGGTGACTTAGATACTTTGAGACAAAGAATGAATATTTCATTGGATAGTTATGGGGGCAATAGAGGCGAGTGTTTCCTATTGGAATTCTGCAGTGTCACCGCAGCAAATGGAATTCTGTGTGAGTGGAGGAGATTGGCCGAATCAGCTCATCTCAGAGTCCTGGAAAGCAGGGGCTGATAGAGAGAAGTAAAAAAGGGAGGGTGAAAAAGTGAAGAAGACAGAGAAAAAAGCAGTCACACTAGAGAAAGAGAAGAAGAGTATATAAGCCGAGTGAGAAGGTAAGCAAGAGAGTAAGCAATGGAGTGCAAGAGGGGAATAGAGAGGAGGTAAAGAGGAGAGAGCGAGAGAGGAAGAGGGAGACCGACAGGGTGAAAGAGATAGCTCTCTTACAGTTTCCAATTAAATGTCTCATTTACCCCCTAATTCTTCTTATTCAGAGTAGCATTTGTTCAGATTCGCAGCGGCAGGACTGTAATTTCAGAGTGGTAATGGAGAAGCAACGCCTCTGCCACTGCATTTGGTACTGTTTTGGGATGATAATGGGCATCATTTCTATGAGGTAATTTCTCTAAATAAAAACGCCTCCCTAGATTAATGTTTGGGAAAGTGATATAAGTGATTGCTTTATACCAGTTTAATTTTAGGTGTTTGGCTCACAGTGATAACAACGCATGGAGTTACAGGGCACAGTGGACTGCTTCACCGCTGATTTGATTGGGGCATATGTAGTGTGTGCAAATGCAGATATGTTTATGCGGGAGTGCATGCGTATCCAGTCACCTTACTGAGCAAGCGATCACTAACGCTGCGGGCTAGCTGTTGAGTCTCTGCAATCTGGTCAGCTACTCGTTTCTGTTCATTCAGCTTCTCAGCCAGCATCTCCAGCTCTGTGAGAGCAAGCTGCAGGGGTAGGCGATCCACATGGCCTTTTGGTGTATTCTTAAGCATGTCCTAAAAAAAGGTCACAAAAAAGTTTTGAGTAAGTGCATAACCTGTTAGAATTAAAAACCATTCAGTGTTTTAATACAACGCCCTTTGCTTTATCCTGAAATACAGTAACTTAATGTGGACTGATTAGGAGTGTTGTCTCCAACTCAAAATATACTCACTTTGAATTTAAGCATCTGCATGTGAGATTTAGGTAAGTATGTATATCACACTGATTTTCCAGTGGTTATGTTAACTCTATAAAGCACAAAAATCAACAAAACCGATTCAAAAACTCCAAATGTCTGTTAACATGCATGTTCTGTGACTTCCATCTATGACCCAGTGAAAAGTCAAATGTTTTCTTGATATGCATCTTAGCTGCACCTCTGCGCCTTCAGGTCTACTTCCCTGTAATGTATGATTTAATACATACACTTCTTCTTTAGAGTACTGAGTTTAGGCTGGAAGAAAATGCCTGATTCACATTCATAACTTATCTTTGGAATTCATGGATAATCAATGCCTACTGAGGGATGAAATGAGCTACTGCAGATCCAGCAAGTCGAGCTCAAATCCAAATCTTTGCTCAAAATGGAAAATGGAAGCTAGGACATAAAGAGAGTAATATGAAAAACTGATGTGGCTAGCTACTTTTCATGCTTTGAAAGTATGCGAGGAAATGTACTTTGGAGTTAAAATCCATAATCAATTGCATTGCATTGTAGCTTTGCATCTTGATTAGTCTATATGCTCAGTCGTTATTTTGACTCAGGTTTCTTATATTGAAAGCAAGTAAGACATAAAGAGATTGATTAAAATAAAAGAAATAAAATTACTAGGCCTTAAAAACAGCACTTTATACCTGCAGGAGCAGAATGAATTGAGGGAATCGTTGAATGGGCTTAACCATCAGGCCGTATAGAGTGATCCGATCAACACTTGATGCCTGCTTTTTCTGAAACCAAAAGGAAAAAAGAAAACAGATTTGTGCAGTTAGAGAAAAAATCTTTCAAAAAAGGCCATTAAGAGGAAACTATGTTATTGCTGCTTTAAAAGGAGCTAGTCAGAATTCTCTTTAGACCGCGTGTGGGTGTATGAGTGGGTGAATAAGGTATGAAAATCAGGGTGTATTAGTCATATGAGTGTATAAAAGGGGAGTTTCTTTGAGTGCGTTATGTCTAATGTATTTCTGTGGGTGCAGGTCAGGAAAAGATATCGTTTGGTGCAGTGTTAAGTCTATGGCATGATGACACCACCAGGGTAAAAAGACACTGGACCTACTTAATAGACTGTATGGTGGAAAAGTTTGGATAAACTAAACTGTAAAAAAAGAAATATTGAAAAAGAGGAAACTGTGCATTTAACAGGGCATCTTGCATCTGATTTTTTTATGTTTTGCTGGTTTGCTGATCGTTATTGACTTTAGTTTGGACTGCTATTTGAAATAGGATGGGTTGTCGGTTACGGACAACAGACACGTCTGTGCTGAGGAGGAATTGGATTTGGCCAAACATCCCTTTGAGCCCATTGAGTATGGTTTTGGTGGAGCATTAATGATGGTGGGAGTCATTGGTGTATGACATTTTATGTTGTGTGTAATGCACCCTAGATTAGATGTAATTATGTGCTAGTGGTCCCTGTTAGTAGACTCATGGGACAAGAAAACCTGACTGGTTTCCTTTAACAGTGATTTAAACCAGTTAACAAGTGAAACGAGAGTATATTGTCCATGTTCACTTTTAAAAGTTTGAAATATTCTACCTTTAAAAAAAAAAATCGGAATCCATATTTTAATGTAATTTGAATAACATACAAATAATATAGGGATGCGAGTGGCACGAGCTTCCATCATCAACAGAAAGAAGAAATTCATGAAAAAAGCTGATGACTACCTCAACTATTAGCTTGTCATATTTTCTCACATATCTCCTGTATAAACCCAAACTGACTTGCTCATACATGAAAATGTATGAGCAAGGTTTACACGAATTAAGCAAGCACAGTATTTCATAGAGAGAAAATTGTTTTTTTATTCATTGTATGTTATATTCCCGTTAGTTTTTTAAAGGACCCTGTATCTGATCGTGCAGTATGATCAAAGACCAGTGTTTCTTAATGATGGCAAAAGATTTTAACTTGTTTCTTGTCCATCAGTTGTGGCTCAGTAGTGCACCTTGTAAATGGGTTTCAAGAGGAGGCATCTTGTATAAAGAAAATATTAACATAGAAGACAAGTTACACACAATCGTTTGACAAAGACAAGCTGGCAGTGGTCTCCAACCACCCTCCTATTCAAACACAATTGCAAGTACAAGGCAGTGATCTCTAAGATTTTATCTACCTGAGCCAATTTTCACACACTGACAGACACAACTTTTTTAAGGTAACTTCGTAAACCAAAGGTGACCCCTGAGTGGAATCCGTAAAGAATTTCAAACGATCAAATTAAAAATCTTTTTCACCACACCTGACCAAGTCGAGGCGTCATTGCAGATGGGCTCTTTCCTGCTTGGTGCACTAAAATGTTTGAGTGGTGTCAGGCAGTTGAAGGTGAGAGGAGTTTTAAAAAGAACGTCTCTATTTCCCTTTTAGAGGGCAGTCGTGTACAGTCAAATCTGTCTAACACAGATGGCCTATAAAACCATAATACTGTCTCAGATAATCTGAATGCAGTAGACGTTCACCTGACTCCTCATTCAGGACATGATCTGAATACCCTCACTTAATAGAGAGGTCGTGGGAAACACCAAGTGAGGCAGAGTAGGACTCCTCGTTCCACATTAATAAGAAGTGTCCAGAAAAACCCTGGAGTTGTTTCTTAATAATATTATGAACTAAAGGGTATCTCCATTAAGGGAGCTAGAAAGATGGGGGTTAACTGATTTAACCATATAACATCAACATCAGCTCCCACCAGAGATAAAAGTGGACCAAAATGTTTGGGAACTAGGTGTTAAAGCACCTGCAATTAATGAGTAATTAAATCTGATAGGCAGTTTAATACATAATATTAATCGGGTTAATTTTTTATGAGCTGCAGCTTGGCGTTGCTTCCAGCTGATGCCACAGAGATACTCAATCAACAAATCAGAAAGTAATGTTACCCCATGGTGCTGCCTGCACTCTCAACACATCCTCGTTTTCCTTCCCACGTCTGTCACGTATGCTTGCATGCAGACGGCATTAAAGTTGCAAAAGTTCCCCATGCAGCTTTTAAAAATGCTCATCAAATATCACCAAACGCATAAACTGTTTCTGTGCAGTTTGACTCAGAATCAGTCTGCTTGCTGAAGGCACAGTTGCTGCATTTTCCAGATAAGAAAAAAATGTTAATGTGTGAGAAAGCTATTCTCACAGATGGAAAAAGATAAAGTTTATGCTTAAAGTTTAAGCATAATATCTGAATTCTTTTCATGGTGGGTCTGAAATTATCTCATTATTTCATATAATGAAATGTCATTTACAACAAACTGGATTCCATCAGTTTTGTTTTGTTTTGTTCCTGGACAGTAGGCAGACTGAACTGGTGCAATGTCCATGGTTATTGTCAGGTTAGGTCACACTTAGCTGAAGAGATATTACAAGAGCAATATGTGGCACTAAATCAGTGCTAAATCAGAATCAGTGGCCGAAATGCAGAAAGAAAAAGCTTTTTTGCATCCTATTTGGAGACAAAGTCAGCAAACTTTTTAAGGATTTCTTTGATCATTAAATTGAGTTTTTTTTTTAATGAAAGCAAATTTATACAATGCTTGTTTCAAAATGGTTGTTGAGTGGCAGTGGTACTTATCAATTTCAATGAATTTTAAGTAGATAATGCTCACTGGTGTTATTAGCTGTTGAATTTCACCTTTGCACTGGCTTTTTACCAGGCAGAGGTTTAAAACACAAAAAGCAGTAAACCTCATAGCACCACCAGCACAGGTGTGCTGAACACAGCCAGGACTCAAAGACTGTGCCAAAGAAACAAATGAACTTCCTCCACCCATTTTAACTCCCGATTACCACATCAAGGTTCTTAAAAAAGTTCAAAGTTCAAGGAGAAAACATCTCTTTCTGTGATGACATCTAGAATATAAAGTGTACTTTGTGACACTTCAGTGTAGGATGATGCAACAATGCCCATTTTGTCATTTGTCATTCAAACTACTGTCTTCGAGGTATCTCTGCTGTGTCAGACCCCTGAAGCAGGTGAGGAAGAGGCAAAAAGCACATGTACGATCAATCAATCAATTTATTTTACTTTAAAACAAGCACCTGGCAACGTCACCAGAAATCTAACCACTTTTACCTTGCTGCATAAAGCTGTGTTTGTTGCCAGGCAACCTAAACATCAAACAGCAATATGCCCCAGCATTTACCAGCATGACGTAAATGATTGATCAGTCCCCCATTTAAATTATTTTTTTAGGGGGGGGAACACTTGACAAGAATTTTTAATGTGAAAAAAGGGAAATAGGGCAAGACTGGATTGGACCTATCAAGTGGACACTTGCATAGCTGACATGAACTACATTAGGCCAGTGACATCTCCAGCAGGGTTAATAACAAGTCTTACCATCCAAGAACAAGCTCACGTCACATTTGCTCTACTAAGAGAACTTGTGATCTGGATTAAGCTACACCATAATGCACATAAATACAAAATGTCTAAAAGTACCATTAGTCCAAACATGAACCAATGAGGTCTACTTACAGAAATAGTGGGTCTGAGATTTTATGTATTGTCTGTCTTTCTTATTCATGGTTTTAGTTTTTAAAAAAAAAAAAGAAAAAAGTTGCCTATATTTAAATCACTGTATCAACTGATGTGTACTGAACTCACCAAGATGCACATCTACAACTGTAGCGATCACTTTGCTGTCACACTGAAATAACATGATAATGTCACTACTTCTACAATATTTGAAAAAGAACCCATTAAAACCTGTAATGAGTTCAGTGTTTTTTCTTCTTTATGTCCGTGTAATTTGTAATTTTGTTTGTCATCTCATTGGCAGTAAGAGGTGCAACATGCAGTGGGAGAGAAAAAGGGAACCTTTCAAGAGAAAGAACAGGACACATTTTATCTGGAGTAACATGCAAGCCTGTCAGCCGGGTGATATGGTTCTGTAAATCAGCATTACAGCTCAATGATCTGGGTCATACTCATGCGTAAATGCTGGCAGCAGAGGGAATTGTTAAATCATTTCATGGCATCCTCCATACACTGTGGTACTTTATTTCCTATCCATGAGCCCATGATTTCTAATTAATGTCTGAAACATTAAGTAAACAGCAGAACACGCCTTTAAATTGCACACACACACACACACACACACACACACACACACACACACACACACACACACACTAAATGAGAACATCATTTAATACAATCAATGAGCTGAATCCCAATTTTGTGTAAATAACCACATTTTTATAAACTTAACTATTTGTATGTTTGAAAAAGCGAAAATGTATGATTTAATTATATGGCTCAATGAGATTTGGGGATTTGCTGGATTCAGCATTCGCTAAACACTAAAAGGCTAAAAGGAAAAACAAATAGGAGCTAAAGCACAAATGATTCATATTAATCTGTAAATAAGACAAATATTCACACTATACTCTGGTTGAAGCTCACCTTTAGGAATTCCAGAAAAGCTGGTTTGGACATGCACGCCTTTTTAATGAGCGCCATGGCATTAGTGAAGTTGTTCACATAGTCACTGTATACATCCAGCACCATGGACTTGGAAAACTGTAGAAACAGAAAGCACAAACAGCAAGCATCATTTTCTGAATCGGAGCCAAAAGCTAGACAAGAAGAGGCTCTACCGTCTTTTTGTTTTTATAACAGAATCCACTGTCGTGTAATTTCCTCTAATATCTCAAATGACTAACCATCCTTTCTGCAGGACGACCTGCAACCTTTAATTTTAATGTAAAGAGAGGCCAGGAAATGGATGTTTAAGTATAGTGTTTTAAAACGGTTTGTTTGCCATTCCAGTTACTGAAAAACACCCTTCACGACCCATTTGAGAAGTTGGGCAAAGAGGAATGAGCCGGCAGAGTAAGCGCGCGTGCGTGTGTGTGTGTGTTTGTGCATGCGTGTGTGTATGTGTGGAAAGGGGGTGTGTCCGTTTTGTGTCATTTATTCTCCATCCTCAATTAAACCCACACCAGACAGCTGATAGTGGCTACTATGAGGTGTAGTGGGGAATTGGCAAATTGCATGAAGGATTTAACCCTCTTTGCTCACACTGCCCCTCAGGATACCGCCTTTCAGATATTACAACAAGCCCTGCAGGTACAGGTGCATTACCACATGAAAAAGAGGCTGCTCAGTGAGAAGTACGCAGTCCCAGTACTCTTGTTTCCAATGTGTCCTCATTTGGTGGTAGGCATTATGATATCAATGGAATAGCACTATAATGGCCAGCAGTGCAGGGAGTCAAATCAGCCCCTCTGATAGGCAAATAATGAGCCAACCTTATGGGTGAGCACATGGCTGAGACTCACATAGGAAAGCTCATCCTGAACACTACTATTCTACTGCCAAAAGTTGTAAACACACATCCCAGAGAGCAGTGGATGCATGGGAGATATTCATCACAACTGTAATTGATTCCATGTTTGGAGTAAACTACCCCTGTTTGCTCAATCTAAAACCTGTAGCTCATTATAACTCTGGTAGCAAAGCCGGTGTTATAATGTTAGCCAGAAATGGTAAAAACAATATGAGTGCCTCTAGACAGAACGCAAGACTTTGATTGCATTTTAGAAACAAACAAAGAATGCACGTAAACACACACACACAATATGTATAAGACAGCAAATGATCCTTCAATTTCATTTATATTTGCCACATGCACACACCGTAAACATGCACATGCACGCACACTAACCGATGCAACAAATAAGTCTCCGATTTTCTCAGTACTGTCCCACTCAGCCACACGTGATGCCAGTGCAATCTGAAACATGGAGTGGCACTGGGTGATCTCCCTGATTCGGTGAAATATAGGCCGGATTTTCCGTGGGCTCAGGATGCGTGGATCAGCTTCCATCAGTGGTCGGTGGTACTCCTGGGGAGATTGTGACAGAAACTTTTGTTTTCATTTTTCTGTATATCAATATACTGTATGTGGGTGGGAGGTTATGTTCTTAAGAGGGACCAGCAATCCACTCTCTTAAGCATTTCTCTTGTCAGAAGCATAAACAGACATAAACTGCAGGGTAACTGACAAATTTCTTGTGAATCAGGGAGAGAAAGAAAATTCCGTTATTCTGCCTGGAAGCCCAGTAATTCAAGGATTGTAAAATAGGATTCACCACTAACAAACATGTTCAGAACTCAATGTGACCTGTAATCACAAAAGCCAGAATAATAATGACAAAACAAGAGCTCCCAGCAGTGGTAGATTAAAAAAACAACATGGCGAAAAGAGGCTTATTTCTTCAGTCAGCACTGATATATTGGCCTATACAGCGTACAGAAACATCTTGATGCTCTGTGGATGACAAGTAAGTAACTTCCTTGAACCTGAACCTGTTGAAGTATAAATATAACGTGTAAGCTGTAAGTTGAAGAGAAAGATTTTATTTAACAGAAAAAATCGAACGCACTAACTATGTTGGTATTTTTTCCTGGTACATTTTTCCTAGATGGTATATAAAAGATGGCCGTATTCACAGTGATGTCAGCTATGTACAGTCGTTTGAACTGATGATCTTGGAATCTGTAGTTGTTTAGAAATGGCTTGAGAAGACTTCCCAACTTATGTGAATCTATAATTCTCCTTCTAAGATCTTCACTCTGTTCCTTGACTTCAGACGTTAACAGACCTTGGCCTTGTCAAGTAAAAGACATGGAACTTTCAGCACTACTTATTAAAAGATTTAAGTGAGTATATGTATATATTTGAGCTCACACTTTTGACCCTGTATGGATTATAGAAAATCCTAAATAAATTCAAACTTGTGCACCCAACTCATTAAAGATGTATGCTATATAAAAATTTCACTCTGAAAAAAGAACAGTTCAAAGAAATCATTAAAAGCCCAAAATTACCATGACATTACTGCCTATGACGAGTGCATGTAAAGTTCAGACCACAGCTGTATGTCTGCTAGAGTTGAGGCAATGTCAGACTGAAGATGGAAACAGAGTGCATTGAGTTGACAGATCTATCTGGAGGAAGAACCCATTACATTTTGGAAAGAGTCCATTAAATTTTTAAAGTGTGCCCATTATGCTTTTCTGTATTTCCTGCCATATATACACTTGTTACACGGCGCGTGCAACTCTTATTACAGCTGACAAAGTTTAAAATAATGAGCTCAGTATATGCAAGTAATTGTTATGAACCCAAACCTCGTGCCAAGCTCTAAATGGCTGGTTACCAACATTTTTTTTCTACTTTTGGATCTGTATGATGTCAAAGAGAGTCCAAGAATGGAAATGTGGAGCTGGAAATGAGCATTATAACTCAATGCTAATACTGGAGATAGGGCACTGGCATTGGAAAAGGATTTGCTCTCCAAGAGCCCTTCTAGTTGTTTTGCAAGTCTTGTCTGTGCATATCCACCACAGCAAACTGATAATTAACATAACATTTTTTCAAGGCAGCTCAGTATAATAGCAAAGTAGTTTTTCTGTGCAGCTACTGTAGTTATAATAACAAATGTAGTCATAATAAAGGATTTACAATTCTGTATCTAATTGTTGTAGGCATAAACTGATATTTTCATATGTTTGAAGATACTATACTTATATTTAACAGGACTCTGACTAAGAAAAGAGAAATTTCAAGAGCTACGCCAACCTATGTACAACATGCAAATATGTCACTCAAGAACAAAGGTAGCCCATTCTATCCTTACAATGAAGGATTTTGCTGTGAAGCCACTGATCACTGTTTATTCTATTTCAGTAGGTACTCCTCTTATTTTTCACTGATTAGGAGACAACAAGCATCCTTTTCCCCTCCAAAAAGGAGGTTTAAGGACGAGAAGCTGCACCACATTCTATGCAACCACAACTCTTGTCTCAAGCAGCAGCAGCAGCACGACATCACAAAAACAAGGATGGGTGTTTTATCAGGATTATTTACACTGAGACACCTCGATAATTTGATTGATACCGCCGCTTCGCTTTTCAGTGTAATTTATAACAGTTAAATTTTGATGATATTGCATGTGGCAGAAGAGGACAACTGGACTAAACAGCTTACCTGCAAGATCCTCCTGAGAGATTCCAGGTAGCTGCGCTCACTCTGAATGATGGAGCCAAGGATATGGCGCCTGACAACCTGCGCAGACAACAGACCAGTCAGGAAATCTAGCGCGAAGAAGATATGATTGGGCAGAAGTATGTGTATGCTTTCAGTTAAGCATGGCACAGTTTGATGGATTGAACTATGATAATATGTTTGTCACAGGAGGAAAAGACTGAAAGACAGGAAGGTTTGTTTGAACGAGGTTTGCACCAGACTGCATGAATCATTGGATTTGTTTGACATGAAAGCAACTGTTGTGCCAGATACAAAACACAACGCTTTTCGAAAGAGGATGAAAAGTATAGAGTGTGAGGTAAATACTGCGGAAATAATAAATACTATTAACAGCCTCAACTGGAAACACAATAACCACAAAGATGTTACGTTTAGAGCATGCACAAGCTTGCGACAAAAAGCTCTCTGATGTACCTGGTGGCTGGTCAGCCCCTCTGGCATCGGGCTCAGCTGTGGGGGGGGGTGCTTCACTTCTGACACAGCCACATCCAGATATCCTGCATCATCCTCCTCTTCTGTAGATGTTGAGAAACGGGGGGAAAAAAGAGAATGACACAGAATGGTTAAAGAGTGTGTGTGTGTGACAGAGATTGAGGCAGGGAGAGCGAGAATAGCGAAAATGCAGCCCTCACATCTCACTGCAGTTGGAGAAAAACGGCGACACACTAAGTTTATTACCTCTAAAATATGAAGAGACTTCTGTACTCTCTGAAAAGGGAGCGCAATGGAGAAAGAAGTGAGAGAGTGAAAGCGGGTGAGGCAGAGAGGCCTTTAGAAAAATGAAAAAAAAAATAAAAATCAAACAATACTGTATTTCTGTAGGAGTAAAGGAGGCACAAAGAAGTGTGACTGCAAAGACACAACCCGAAACATTCACATCTCTGCATTGGCACAAAGACATTCGACGGTTTCCAAAATCCCTACTTCACCAATAACCATAAAGACATAAACACCAGAAGCTTCCAAAATTCCAATTAAAGACTTTGGATTGATGACAGCGGACTGGTGGAAAAGAAGCACAATGCTGTGTTGATTTCTTTCGATCAATACCTAAAAATAGCAACGCTGGCCTCTTTACTTCTTTGTGATGGCTTTAAGATTTGTTGGAGGTGTGGGTTTAGTGGCTATGGTTTATGGCACTGCTCACTTCTCCATTAATGGATGCTAATCCATTTCTGCTATGAAGCGAAGGTCCTTATAACGCAACGTATATGAGAACACGTGAGGTGCCCAACTTCTGCTTTCTCTCACATCAAAAAAATAAATATCACTCGACCACACTGTCTGTTGGAAAACTGAGGAAGCGTGTCTGTTTTATTTATTATAGTTATAATCAGTGAGATCTGTTTTTCACAGTGCTTTCATTTCTCCCTGAAGGGATTTGTATAAAGAAAAAGTAAGACTTTCTACTCTCTTTCCCTGAAACACTTCTTTGGCTTGGCTAGCTTTATATACAAGCAACTGCCTATAATTCAAAGTGTCAACTGTAAAGAGTTACAAAATCCAAACTTCATAACTTCCTAAACATAGTATAACTTCTATCCCCAAAAGCCAGTTGACCAAGATTTACAAAGTTTTAGACTTTCCTGCATTACCCAATTGATCTTTTCTCTGCAGGAAGGAAACTTTTCGCATGACGGCTATTTTGGTCCTTTCAAGCCCATCCTTCGTTCCGCTTTTTGCTGCCTTCATGAGCTGCTGAACCTAGTTAGAAAGAGCAGACAGAGACAACAAAGGAGTGTTAGCGCATGAGGAAAGTGCCATGCTGTGGCAACTTGGTAACCTACTGTGCTCCTCTGGAGAGAGATGGAGAGAAGTGGCGCTCAGTAGACTCATCATGAATCTCACCATCTGCAACTCCCTGTGGGTCGCTGAACAGGCTCTAATCAGTGAGTCTATGAGCGTATCATGGGAAGATTATGGTAAGAGAGTTCCACATGAGAGCAACAGAGCTGCACAGCTCATGGTAGGAGAATTCAGCTGACCACAACTCCACCTTTAGCATCAGAATAGCCCTGCAACAAGACTCCACAGACCCATAATATACCCACAGTGCTAATATTTTTAAACAACGCTACTTCAGGAAAGTAGGTCATTAATTGGGGGCAAGTTGCGCTGGTGTTTATGGAAGCAAATATGCTGAATATTAGTTAATAATTAATGAGTTCCACAAATATATCTTAATATTAAACCGGGCAGGAAAACAGAGAGTCAGAGAGAAAGACCAACAGACCAACAGGAATGTTAAAATAAAGTCAGAGTCCACAGGAAAAATGGGAAGGATGGTATGGCAAGCCAGTTAAGCCTTTATATCAGCTGAGCATACAAGACAGCATATTTCAGCTCAGGGTCAATCCTATTGGCAAACATCTAGCAGAGTGATTTTTAGCTCTCTAAAGACACGGTGAGATATTGCTGTGTTCACTTGCTGCTGGAGATATACCTTGATGTCATAGTTGTGCTTTCCAGACAGCCTCATGGCCAGTTCGCGTTTGGTCCTGGCACAGCGTTCCCTCAGCCGACGCACTTCAGGGGAAAGCTACAGGTTTCGGACAAGGAAGGGCAGGGCATAGGTGCGGGTTGTGTTTAGCCACAAAAGGCAAAAGGGGGATGGAAAGAGTAGGAAAAAGGAAATAGAAAAGGGAAATGGAGGCAAAGAGATCAAGGCAAAACAAGCAACGAAACACTGGGAATTAATCACAAGCGCAGAGTGAAAGCTCGAAGCACTGCTTTGGTCAGAGGGGTTATGCTGTATCAGACTGATGGCCTTTGATTTAGAGAAGGATGGCGGGGGTTTCAGGCGGTTTAGTGAACACATTAAATAAGAAAACTCTAATGCAGGTCTCCCAGGTTTCTTTGGTAAAATGAGAACTTTAGGTATATTTGGTATAACATGGATTTGGGCAAAGCTAATTAAAAAAGTATATTTTTGATCAAGGCTGTACTTGCCAAAAAGGGTAACTGGGCTCTAATGGTCCATTAATTGTTGAACCAGTGACGTTGAGTCATTCCTTTTGTTCAGCGGCCTGGGACAAGTTTGCAAAGAGAACTGTGGAGGGATTTTCACACCACACCCTCGTCTAATTACCTGAACTCATTTTTCTCTCCCTTTACAAGCAGCATTTTGTTACCTATGGTATCCCTCGCTTCTCAAAGCATTAATTTAACTTGAGCTTCTCTTGGATTACCACAGAGTTATATCAAAACCTTCAATATGTAAAAATATGTAAAGGTAGGTATAAATCTGTACATTGATAAAGATTCAACTGAGCAAAATACTTTTTTTTTATTAGAATGATTGAAATTTTTCCTTATGCCTGCAACGGTGTATGCATGTTGAAGGCTGGTGAAGCATGAAAATAAATGCAGCACATTGTGAATGTGAACACAGTGCCATCATGTGGAAGGACACTCAGAAGCCGAACACTGATTAACAGCATCCTTGGCAGAAAAGAGGCAAAGAGATCTGAGGCTTTTCAAAAAGAAATGCCTTGTGTTTACTTTCATCCCACAATGAAAGTATAAAGCTAGACAGCCTGGTATACATTTTTTATGTTATTTATAGTTTCCTTACAGTTCTATACATTAATAAAGACAAGTGCACAGCAGAAGCACCAGATGAAATATTTACATTGATTTTTTTTTTCTACCTGCTGGAAACCAACCAAAACAACCTGGTCAGTCATGATGCCATTTACAATATAGAGGAATGACAACCTGTGCAAAGAAAGAGAAGGATGCATCGTACACAGGCTCTACCTTGCTCTTTGTTGGTAGTTTGGCCTCATTGTCAGAATGCTCATCGTAGCTTTCAAACTCACTGGAGCTCCATCCGTTGCCTGCCTCCAAAGCACCGGTGTCTCTCTGAACGTCTTCATAGATCATATCTGCTAAACACAAAAAATATTACACATCAGAAGCTGCATAATGAGATCTATGAGAAAGCAAGCAACAAAAAAAAGTGAATTCATGTCTACGGCTCCTAACCTTCATCAGGAGAGAGGGGTTCTTCGCTTGGAACATCATCATAGATCACCTCTGAAGCCTCTGCCGCCGGTGGTTCGGCTTCAGTCACGCAGAGAGTTGGCAGAGTAAAACAGCAGAATTGAAATAAACACTGTTGTTCTGACTTTCAGTACAACAGCAGCACCTGCTTTTGTTACATCATTCTTTTATATCTCTCAAAAAAAAGCAAACGCAATCAAACGGAGCTTAACGCTGACTGAATGTTTATGGACAGCAGTATTAGATGCTCTATCTTTTAGACTTTGGATGTCACTTAGCTTTTGAATATTTCCATACTTATGGCATTAACAGCATTTAAACGTCATCATTCATAGGGAGATCTGCCAAATATCATGTGTATCTTGTGTATTGTTGCCACAACAGCTTTGCCTACATGACATAAGATGATTGTATCAGGCTTGTTTGAGCTATTGACCCATTCTCTCTCCACGCTTGGCAGGATTTGTCATTAACTGCTTTCAGAGTGTTTCAGCCTAATTTAGCTCAGTGAGCTTTATTGATTTGGTCTTAAACTGTGATTTGTCTGCAACACTTTCCCCTAAACCCTGAACAGCAACAATCACTGTTTTCAATTAATCTGACTGAAGATGTGAATTCTATCATGGATTATTGAGTCTAAAATTTAAAATAACCTTGCAATACGAGCCAGAAGATAAGCTATTCTTTTCTTTCTCTCTTTTTTCCCCCCAACAAAAAAGGATTAGCTCCTCAAATGTTCGTTATACCTCACTTGGTTTCCGATGCCTGTGCATTCAAAGAGGATTCACAATAGTGAAGAAAACAACTAGAGTTGGGCTATCAGCCTGACTCTCAGCATATCGGCAAAGTGACTGGGCCTCTTGGGAACATGGCTTTTTACTTTAAATGTGGTATACCAGAAGTTCTTGACTGTGTTTTCTTACTTTATATTTAACTTTTCTCCACGGCAACAAAATGACATTTGAATAAACTCATTCTTACTGCATCTAACCCTGAATCCATATAGTATCTAATCCCAAAAGCTTATTGTTGCTTTAACGAAGAGGGAAAACGTAATTATTCATGATGAATCACGCGTAGTATGTTTTGTGAAAACTAAATTATAATTTGTCTAAATAATCCACAACTTTGGTTCCAGCGCAGGTTAATCCACGTGCAAAATACAAAGTCAGACAATTGAAGACTTTATCTGAAAATATGGCAAGCGTGAAATAGTAATAAATTTCTCATTAGCATCAGCACGACTGTAGTCATTTTTCTTGCTTTAAGTCAGCTTGCATCTACCATTTTCTGCATTTTAATTTTAGATACCAGGAAGAAAGGTTTAATATACTTCTATTATTTGATCAATTTAACCGCATTGTACGCATTCAGACTAAAGCAGAGGCCTCTGTGTGAAAATGCATCAGAGGGATGGGACATAAAAAACGTCATGCAGTACTGCAGGGCTCCTTTACATCTCTCGTTTCTGAGCCACCTTCAAACAGCAGCACTGCTGACTGAGTCGAAATCCGAAAGCAATTTTCCCTCATGGAAATGGTACTCTATTGATCCTCGTCCTAAATTAATTGGATTCATGTCATGACTGTGTAGAAATCAAATCATGGCACAGAATATGTGTGTGTGTGTGTGCGTCTGTGTGTGTGTGTAAGCCAGTCTATGTTGTATCAGTATATGTTTGAAAGGGGTACGTATGTGTTTCTACACATGAAAGCATCCTTATGTGTGTCTGGCCTTTCAATGTAGAAATCAATGAGCCATGAGATGACCGCAGATTTGTAATATGGTGTTCATGCCACCTCTGATCAAGGTCAAGAGATGGAATGCGTTATAGTAACAAAATACTGTTTACAATTCATATTGCCAGTGTCATTATGGTGTGGTCCACAGTACTGTTTACTCAATTCTGGAGGCTGTATTGGTTTTTCTATCAGATCTATCCGCAATATGAACACCTTAATACATAGGTGGAATGAGTTGGAGTCCCAAGGCAAGCTTAGGTTTAATCTTTTTTGGTCTGAAATTGAACCCTTGATCTACAATATAAGGTGCATCGGTTCACTGTCAATATAATTTAGTTCTGTACCTTCATGGATGCCCCTCGAGCCTTGCTTGACGGTTTCTTTGCTGTGGTCTCCTGAATCGACCGGGGACTCCACAGCTGATGGTGCCACAGGAAGCCCCCGGAGCTCCTCTCCTACACAAGGAGCTGAAGTACTGGGCTCATCTGCTTCTGCTGCTGAGGCACTGGAAGGTACCCAAACATTAGCACAGTTAAACTAACACTGAGTTCTGTGTGTCTCATAATAAGTTAATTTCAATGGGAGGAAGGGTGGTTGGAAGTGGGGGTGGGGGGGCGACTTTGCTGTTCTTTGCTGTTCAAGCGTACAAATGCACACTCCCTAAACACATCTTGCTACTGTCAAATTCATTTGACGTTTCTGAAGTAACTTCTTTCGGAAACAGGAACAGTATTCTTTTCCCAATTTGGCCAGCTGTGCGTCTTTACCTCTAACAAAGAGAATGTTTTGTCGTCCCTTTTGTCTTTGTGCTTATTTGATATTTAAGAGAGTTTTCTCCAAAACAAAAACATATTTCAAAGACATTCGGCTGGAAGTGATGACGGGTTTTTTTCTTGCATAGAGGACTTCTGGCACCCTCCAACGACCAAAGAAAAGTCTCTAACATAATTTCAGCTCGTTTTCTTATTTGTGTTTCATTTAATCAAGCGTTTTCAAACATCAAGAGTAAAAGTTAACATAATTTTTACCAAGCCACCAGAAAAAGGAAAATTTCACAGATTTCTGTCATATAAACGAACACTAAACTGTACGTGGACATTGTGCCACTATGTGTTTCGATGTGCATGTTGTGAAATCAATAATAAAATAAGAGGACTGCTCAGCCTTTAAAACATGTCTCATTGCTTTCTTTTTTGACTATTTTTGTTTTGTTGGCTTTTTTAAAATGGGATTTAGAAGCTGTTTGGTCATGAACATCTTCTTATCAATACTGAAAAAAGCAACATATTATAGAATTTCTGAATTTTAATTTTAGATATCAGGAAGCAAGGTCCTAGAGGAGGAGATAGCTCAGTGGATAGCGTGCCTGCCTCGTGATCGGAAGGTTGGGGGTTCGAATCCACTAAACCGCTTCCCCTGAGCAAGGTACCGTCTTCTACACTGCTCCCTGGTCGCCTGGTTTGATGGCAGCCCACTGCTTCACTGAGTGGGTCAAATGCAGAGAAGTAATTTCCCCCTGTGGGGCAATTAAGTGATTCTTCTCAGAATTATTGTTTAACTCTTGTGACAGCAATCTTATGCCATTTAAAAAAAAAAAAAAAACAGTGGCATCCTCAGTTGTAACTGGGCTATATTTTGCTGATTCAATTATTCACAAGAACTTTTGCAAAGCCAAAAGCCCAAAGTGTGCTACTTGAGTCACTCAACTTGTCCCTGAGCACTATCATATCATTGTCTGTCATGCCTTAGGCTGACTATAATTACTACTGGCTTTATGAATGAAAACATGCCCTGAACCAGCTATTAGAATCAGACTCTAGCACCACAGGGGGAAATCGTGTTGATACAGCTATCACAATGCTTGTGTTGATGCTGCCAGTGAGGCATTTTTCTCCCCCACATGACTGATAATATGACGGGATCCAGCATGTAGGAGAATCTCATCTACACTAATTAAATTGTCTCTCAGCTAAACACCTCAGCAACACTTGCAATGACAGTACCAGCAGCAGCAGCTACTCAGAGTGATGGGCAACTGGTAGACAAACGAGACGTGCCAGAAGAGTGTTGTCCACAGGAACTGTCAGGGAGGTAGCCTTGCAGGCTTGAAATACACCGTTGGCATTCAACAATCTTGCAAACTGCTATCTTTCACTGTGGGAGCATGCAGAGCGCATACAATGATCAAAGGTAGCAGGAAGGCGGTTGTACCATCTGCAATCTATGGACTATGGAAAGGTAAGATTAACTGAGTGTTTGTGATGGAAGCACTGCATGACGAAAACATCACAAACAATGCCTTTTAAATTCTCTTCTCTTTTACATTCTAACTGGTTATGTCTCTACATATACACACCAAAGCCACTGTAAATATTTTCAAATTATATAGATTATATAACACCTGCCACATAGGTGGAAGCAGATACGCCCTGCCGCATGTTGTATTAGAGCTACTGATCATACCGTGTGGTTTTACAATGGTGTCAAGTGCTGCAAAGTATTACTCTGATGCATTGTCTATGATGTGGCATCATTCATCTCAATCTGAAGGGCAAAAAGGATCTCCACCCACATGAAAAGAAAAAAGAGCTATTTCTCATCACATTTCTTGCAATGAACTGATCTCTTGTCATTAAAATTACTTGTGTGGGAAAAGAGCAGAGTCAGAACAATAGTGATACACAGATTGCCTCCCTGACTGTGTGCATTCATGTCAAGTATGAGTAATTTGAGCAGGGTAGCAATCGATCCAGGAATATCTTTGCGCACCCCCGTCACAACTTATCTCTGCCTATAAGCCCTAGTGAGTCATATAGCTTAAGGAGAGAAAGAGGAATGATTTTTCAATGCAAATCACATAGCCTGGGGCAGAGCACAGCCTAAAGTGGAAGCTGCTTGAATGCAAATACTGCATTTCCATCTGTTTCCATTCTCTTTACCAACAGCACCAGAGCTGTTGGACTTTGCCAAGTCTCTACCTGTTTTGCCCCCTGATCTCTCCTGATCATCTCTGATAGAGCTAAAAGGAAAAGACTTGTGACCCTTTACAATGATCAGAAGTTCTCTAGTGAGTTCTTATAAAATGTGTGGTAGGAATGACCCACAGCACACAGTGTTACGGACACGTGACTGACTTTATTTACAATTTTCTTCCTGCTCATGCAGGTTTTCAGCTACCTCGTTCCGTGCAGCACACCTTCCCTGTTAGGTCTCAGCATCCTACTGAAGTAGGGAAGGCATGGCCATGTGATGGAAAACAGCAATGTGCATCAGCCTCCCCTGACACCACACCCGGAACCCACTGCTCCACCCTCTCCCCTGCAGCTGAGCCACAGACAACATCCCGCCACAACCCCCATCGCCCAACTTAGGCCGGGGAGCTATCTGGCCTAGCCCCCCTCCCCGAGCGGGACAGGAAATCAGCCACGACCATCTGCTCTGCGACCAATTGACTGGTCTGCAGAATAGAACTACAGACTGACGGTTTTATTCTGCCCCCTTTTGGGTGAGATCAGTCAAGGCGCCAGTCAGGCTCTGCAAGACCGGGCACAAACCGGCAGTAGTAATCACTCAGCCCCAAGAACCTCATCACCTCTTTTTTGGTCTTGGGACGCAGGCAGGATGCAATGGCTGCTGTTTTATCTATCTGAAGGTGCACCTGCCCATCTCCCAAGTGGTATTCCAAATACTGTACCGCCCTCCATCCAATCACACACTTCTTCGGGTTAGTCATGAGCCAGCCAGCCTCAGGGACTCCAGGACCGTGGCCACCCACTGCACATGCTCCATTCAGGGAGAAAATCCCATAGAGGTCTGGGACACCTCCCGCATTGCAAACAACAGAATTCTAAGTAGCAATTCCATTTGCGTCCATCCTCGTGAATGAACTTACGAATCATGACTTTAAAGTCTTATTCAGCCGCTCCACCAGCCCATCAGTCTGAGGGTGGTAGATGCTGGTCCAAACAAATTTAATGCCCAGTAATTTGTACAGCTCCTTTTGTGTGTGAGACATGAACAATGTGCAGTTCAGTCAGTAACTCTTTCAAGAGATGAACTGAAACAGTGCATGAACCACTCTCTTTGCAGAACTGTTGCTCAGTGGCACTGCTTCGGGATATCGCATTGCATAATCCACCAGAACTAATACAAGGCGATAACCCCATGCACTCCGGTGTAATGGCCCGATGAGGTCCATACCAATGTGCTCAAAAGGGTCCTCCACTACTGATAAAGGGTGCAAAGGCGCTTCTGGTATGGCCATTTAGTTGACCAGCTGACACCCTGAGCTGGAAGCGCACCATTGGTGCACATCCCCCCGAAGGCAGGACCAATAAATTGGGCCATAATGCATTTCAGAGTATTGTCATTTCCCATAATCTCTGCCATGGGGTTATAATGAGCGGCCTGGAGATTCATTTCGCAGCAGCTTTAAGTCACCAACAGCTGGGCGTTTTCCTCTTCTGTGCGAGTGTCACAACTCACTCGATAAAGCCTATCTTTAATCAATACAAAATGCGAATAGGCCAGCACTGCATCAGGGCACACCGTGTGACCATCAATTCTTATCACTTGGTCAAAGGCAGGGTATCATCACGATGCTGTTCTAGTGAAAAATCTCCCGTGAAGTGAATTACTGGAGCCGGCAGGGCCCTGCCATCTCAGCAGAGTAAGCGTCGGATGACCCCACGTCACCGCTGAGTGCAGCGCAGACACTACCACGCCACTAAACGTCGTGAACACCCAGCTGAATCACAAACCACACCCTTCATCTAAGTCAAAGTGGCCAATCATAAAAACTAATAATATACAGTTGCGCTTTTAATGTTTTTATTAAGGGCACTGAGTAACCCTTTATATGCCCACTACTTATCCTGAACCTTTTCCACATTGCACATTGTGGTAATGCCAAGCTGTTCTGTACATGACAGACTCCAATTAGACTGCACTTCAAGTCTTGAGTTCATGGCTTCTCATTACATTGATATACTAGTTTGCTTTTAATGTTTTTACAGTATCATCTTTGTTTCTTTTTCGTTCACAGCACAACCAACAGAAGGAAGCACAAGGTGAGAGTTCTTCAAACAAAGTGGCTGTGAAAAATAAATGTGCTCTTCATGGTAGATTAGACACGTTTCTTTCCAAGGGCAAATGTGTAAAGTTCCCCGCAAAGTTGCAAAAGGCAAAGAAAAGGTGAAGGCAAAAAACTTCTGTGGGGGAAAACAATAAAACGTGAAGAAGAAAAGTTATTCTGTAAGGTTAGAGCTCTGTGTGCATAAAACAGATGCATGCAGACACGTTGTCATGGTATCTTTTGTGCTAATCTTTTCACTGCTGAGGTTCCGTGTCATCCGTTTAATGAAAGCTATCTGTCAAGGGATAAAATGTGAAGTCAGAGGTAAATGCTGGTATCAAACACTGGCATGCACATAAAACTCAGGAGAGAAGTGCTGCTTTGAGCCTAATAGCTGTAACGAGCTGATGTGCTGTCATAGCAGTGTTAAGAAGAAAAAAAAACACATTTCTACAATAACAATCGCAAAGTAATTTTAGCAATATTATTCTAAAACTGCTGACAGATTTAGTGGATGTGCTGACAGTCTTAACACCTTGATTGTGGAAAGTGCTATTGATAGCTTTTCTTTAAAAGGCAGACTATTGACTAAACCAAACTGGAAATGTGCACTCAGCAGAAATCTTCCTGAATGAGAAATTGCCAAGACCTCGCTGTGACTTTATTGCACACACACAGGCACGCAAGCACACACGTATATAATCATTTATGCACTCACATATGCACACAGCAGAAACGTACACATGCAGACACGCTCACACCTGTGTACAAACACAGGCAACTTCTTTCAGCACAGGAAAGTCGACAGGAATCCAAACTATCAGCAGAGGTTTCTGAACACACTTCCTAGAAGCACAGGTGGGAGACCTCATGGTTTCCATCAAGCAAGCACGGAGGGTAGGGAGACATTATTCTGATGAGATCTCAAACCAAAGGAGTTTTTTTGGTCTTTTTTTGTACTTTGAAAAAAAATTCATAGAACTAAAAACAATAGAACCGCACACAAGGTCAGTGCAAAATATAGTGCAAAAAGCAGTATAAGCTACAAAGATAAGAAGAACAAAAAACATCTTAATTTTCAAGCACATCCCACAGATATTTGATCGCATGCAACACCAGGGAATTCAGAGGCCAAGTCAACACCTAAATCTATTCCGAAACAATTTTTGTAGTAGAGTAAGAGCTATTAATCTGCCGAAAGATGACACTGCAATCGGGAAAGAGTGTTACTTGGAGGTGTATGGTCTCTAAAAAAGAAACAATATTTAGTAAATGTTACGGGTCAAAATAAAACCCGAAGAGACAGATTACTGCCCATAGCGTGCCTCTGCAGCCTTTTTTAAATAGTGTGTCCTGCTGCCACATAGACAGTCAGCCACATGGTATAAGAGCAAATGTGACTCAACAGACCACATCTACTTCTATTCACTCACATGCCCATTAAAGCACTTTCAAAAGAGCAGATGGGGTTAGTGTGGACTCTCTGACCAGTCTGTCGCTGCGTATCTTCACACACAGCAATCTTTACTGTGTTCTGACACCTTTCTATCACTGACATTGTACAGCTTTTTCTTAAATGTGTGCCAGAATATCTCTCCTGTGTGACTGAAACACCTGGGTCAGTTTTTGCTCTACACTTGAGTCTTGAACCCTGAGTGATTGTGGGTAGCTAGAATTGCTTAGAAGTGCTTTTTTTTAAAAGCAAAAGCTTAACTTACCATCTAGGATAACCTACCTCTTGATAAGTTCAGCCCTAGCAATATAACCAGTGTAAGTCACCTCACTTGTCAGTGGTTTGAATATTGCGGCTAACTTCAGTGTTCATTTTATTTTCCTTATTATTGACTGGCGTAATGGATTTTACCTTTGGGGATTTAATAGGATGACTGCCTTTCAAGCTCACGCTGAGTTCAAGCTCACCGTGAGCTGTAATATCCTTTGGAGAAACTCTAATTCTGCCCATCAGTGTCTGGGTTTCTGTTCTGTAAGTGACTTTGACTGCTGACCTCCCCATGGAGAGCAGGAGGCAAAAAGACTGTTTCCTTAGTGGAATCAATAAACTATCAAATCATCATTTACTATGCAGACGCCTCACAGCAAATCATCTTAACTGCATGAAAGATGATTTCTGACTGCATCAATATCGAGGTCATTTCATGCACCTTCTCAGGAAGAGATATTGTGTCTGCTGTTCATTTTACATTTCCAGTGATTGAGAGTCAGGTACTGGGGTTGTCATGTAGTCATGCATGTAGGAAGTGTCATTCGTGAATGTCAAATATTAGATGTAATCTTTTCAAAATCACAACAAAAATAAGTAAAATGTACTCTCTGTGGCACAGAACCACGCAGTTAGTATTATGCGCCAAGTTATAGCGTGATCTGCCTCCTAATGTCCCTGTACACCCACACAAGCATATTCAGCTATTCTGGCTGATTAGACCACTCCTCAGGTTGGAGGCAGTCAGACTTCTGCTTGGAATTATGTGAGGACTCCGTGTACAGATATGAGTACATGGAGTCCTCCCCCACATCTCACAGCAAAGCTAACAGGCAAGGGAGGGAGCTGTCATTTATAGTCATTCACGCCCACACGGTTCTAAGAAGTCTAATCAGCAACAACAACAACAAAAAAAAAAAAAATTGGAATGAACCTGTGGGCGTTCCATATGTGCAGGGCTTTAACAGGTACCACAACACTCATACAATGAAGATTAATGGAATTCAATTTGTTCTACTCAAAGCAATGACAAAAACAAACACACAGGTCTTCACAGAAACACCGTCCCCGTTTTTGTAATCGACATGCACCTCACTGTAAGTACATGCATACATTTAGACTTGCTTCATTTCCGCTAGGGAGACATTTGCAAAGGATAATGGAGGGAAACCAGGTCTAGTCTTTACTATGTAATGTGTGCTAAGTTGATATATGTTATGATTTGGTGCTATATAAATAAAACTAAAAATGTATTCAATTTACATTACTACATTATGAATTATAGACAAGGCTTATCCTAATATACTGCATGCATCATTGTGAGTAGAACTGTATCAGCAGAAGCGCTTCATACTTGACATTACCTCTCGTCATTATCTGTGACATGTCATCTGGCATCTAACTGTTATAATGTCATAGTGTCTTCGACTCAATGTCATGTTTGGATGAAGCGTAAGCGTGACATTATCGCAGGCATAATGACAAAGTAGTGATGAGTTTACTTTCTCCACCACCCCTTCGTGATTTTCCCCATGGTTTGATCAAAATCAAAGGCAACTTACCAGCTGGGTGACTCAGTAACTGGAACATCTGTCAAAAAGAGCAAAACAGCAAGCATGAGGCAAATTATTCCACAGAAAATGAAGCACATATGTAAAAAAATTTAAATGAAACTTTACCACGTGATAAAAAAAAAAACATTTTGTGACTCTGGTTGTATTTATTATTTATTTACTACTCATATACAGAATTTTTCATAAGCTCACTTTGCGTTAAGAGTGTAAATAAACTCGTGAGTATTATTAAAAGTGAAACAACATGTGTATAAACCACAGCTAAAAGTGATCTGCATGACTGTAGTGTACTCTGACAGCATATGTTCTGTACATAAAGGCTATGATCAATCTCCTTTGGCTCCTTTCACAAAAACTTGTGTCATCTAAGTGACTAAGAATCTACATTTTAGCTGCTCTCGGCCCTCGATTACATAAGACCTCCACTGCACACTATTATCGACGCCCAGAATTCCCCTACGCATCTCACAGCCCACTTAACGGATTACCACACATACACTAGCTAAAAAAGCTTTTTAATTACGGACTAATCACTCCACTTTGTCCAGCAGAACTTCTCCGAGACCTAAATCTCCCTCTTTATCTGAGCATGTAATTACCAGGGCCTATTTGGCAACATTAGCCAGGTAGTAAATATATCATACTTATATCTACATAAGTTCATCCAATTAAGAGGAAAGTTAACTCTGCTCTCTAACGCCTGTCTGCTTCGGGCAACAATTAAATCCTTTTAAGAACAGATTAAAGCCACATGCAACTGGTTGAAGTCACTGAGACTCTGTCTGGCTACAGAAAACAGATCAGATCACATTAAGTAATGAAAAATCACATTTACATCTCAGCTTACCTGAGATCAGCTATTAGGCAGTGGCATAGTAGGTAGCAGTTCACCGTTATGCCCAGGGGCAGTTTAATGGAAGTTGCGTAATATAACACAGGGCTGGAGCTTGTGGGTTTCAAAGGTGAAAAATATCAGAACAGTAACCTTCACTTTTGTGGTTAAGAAAGCTCCATTTCATTCCATTTGTACTTTCAGTGTACTTTTAATAGTCTATTGTAAACCAGGATAGGTATCATATTTGCTGACCTGAAACCCCTGTACAACCAGCCACACAGACGTTTTCACTTAAAATGCTGACTTTATTCTATTTCATACTTCTACCTCACTACATCTGAGAGACATTTATTTGCTTTTTAGATCAATAGACAGGAGGATGTAAAGCTTCGAGTGCTATTAAATAGAAAACATTTTTGCAAATTATACAGTATTTCCACATCTGGAAAATTTTACACGAGTAATCATAATCCATCCATCCGCCCATCCATTCATTCTCTTCTGCTTATTTAATTCAGGGAGGATCATGTGCGTACCCCAGCTGTACTGTAATCTAGCACTAAGAAAACATAACAATGAAAACATACTAAGTATTGATACGAAGATGGTAAATCCATGATGTAGTGGTTAACACAGTCATCTTGTTTGCAAAAGATTCTTGGGAGACGCCAGGAGGAGAAACACCCAGCCCAGGGGGCAGATATTACACCAGATGCCCATCCCGAGGAAGGGGAAAAATAATCTGCGCCAAATCACACATGTGATCCATGTCCTGTCATGACCCCTTGGGAAACAAAGGGGCAGCTGAAAGTACCTACCGAGGCAAATACTCTGTATTTCACTGAAGTCCTTAACTCCAATAATAGAGTGTAGAAATAGTACTGTAAGAAAAAAATTGCATAAATAACCACTGCATGCTGTCTTGGTGACACTTACTACTTTGATAAGGAAATCATAGAATAACAATTTTAAAAGTGGAAAACACAGAGGGCTCGCCCGGGATTTGAACCCGGGACCTCTCGCACCCTAAGCGAGAATCATACCCCTAGACCAACGAGCCATGTGGGTAACTATGGTGTCCAAGCTAGAGCTGAGATTTGAGTAACGTCATACCGAACTATGCCAACTATTTTTTTATTTTTTTTTGTCGATGCCTAAACGACTAAATTACTAATTTTAGATACTTCTGTTCATATCCATTTGTTTACCTGTGTTCATTTTAGAGGCTGTACCAAACTGGCTAGCCTTACCGCGTGCCCAATAAAGCTGTCCATGCAGGGTTGTGCATAGATGGAAAGAGTTCGCAAACAGCAAAAAAGAAGGAATATAACTTCCGTAAAGAACAAGTTATCAGCTGTCCACACGATCGCTGCCTGAAGTTACCTTGTGGTAGCTCGTTGCTGTGAATGCGATCATATACTGTTATTATACAGAGCTGGATTGTGCCTGCAGGCTGCTGTTGCTCTGTGACAAGCGTAGGCATGTTGGCTGGAGGTTTGTTAACATTCAGGAGTGTCAAACATGCGGCTAGAGGCCACAGCTTCGGTCCACTTTGGCCCACTAGATGGCTAACATTACGTTTTAATAAAACGAATGTGGTGATGCCATCATTGCTATGCAGGTGTGAAAAAGTCTGGAAAATTATAAGTAATTCTAGATCTAGACGAGTTGTTTGAAGCACAAAGACTGTTATTGTCAAAGTTTTGTGCCTCTCTACTGTGAGCCTTACATTGTACCGCATGGCAGTAGGCTCTCAGGCTGTTCATCATCTGTTTTGTAAATGGAAACTGCCTTAAATCAGAAGATAATTTTACAGGAAATAACTTAATAATTTCTGATGCCTGGGGAATTTTTAAGCGAGCTGAGCAAGAGCTGCCTTTCACTTGGTATTGGCTTTTTTAATGAAATGCTCTTCTTAAATTAAAAAAAAAAAAATGGAACAAAGAAAGCCATTTCTGAAGGTTATTTTTCTTAATATATGGTATTGCACAGTCATTTCAATTGAGACCGACTTGGACTGTATGTAGTCCATCAACCAAAATGAGTATGAAATCCCATGGTCTTTTGTCTGTTAGACGTGTAGCTTTGATATGTTTGATAGAGTTAAGTTTTATAGTGGAAGATGAAATAGGGAGTAAATGGGTGGTCTTAAAAGGATTTCAAAGGGACTATCTGTTTCAGTTCAAACATAAAATTGGCAAATCCCTTGACATTTAAAATATTTAAATAAATAAATAGCACTGTTTACTATAAATAACTGTTAAAAGAAGACCGCTGACATTCCTGCTCAAAAATACAATAACCATAATCACACAGGCACAGTGTACACATTAGATCGACCAATTACTTGTGCTGTTTTATAGAATTTATTTATTATTTTACCAAATACGTAACTAAGCAAGTACGTAAGCATTTGCCTGATCCACATATTACTTCTGGAAACCAGTTACCTGTGGTAGAAACTGAAGCTGGATCCTTGGTGGCAACGCTGTCTGGTCCAGCAGAGGGTGAAGTTGTAGGAAGCTGTGTGCTGTCAGTAAACGTTTGTGAGACACTGCCTGATGTCACGCTGTCTTCATGTTTTGATGCTTGGACAGGTTTGACACAGTCTATCATGGTTTTACTGTCTTCCTGAAGTTTATCCTCATCTGTACTGTCATCGAACTCAAACTTTTCTCCTTGCTCCTCGTCATCATCCTCTCCATCCTCTTTTAGCAGTTGCTGAGACACCACAGTAGACATAATCGCTGGAAAAGAGTGAAACGTCTAGTGTAAATGGTTTTGTTTATAACATTTTCATAACAGATAATAAATTAAAGAGCAAAAGAAGAAAAAATATTGAGTCCATGTAATCAAAAAAAAGAGCTCAGCGCTGAAAAACATAACGTTACTTAATGCACTGAATGACAGGTTGATAACACTTAATCGTCTCGAGGGGTTGCAACTATTCAAATATTTCTCCACTCCTAGTAGAAAGCAGAGAAAAGGTGGTGGTTATATTATCCTGAGTCTAATAATAAGCTGCTCCTTCACAAAACATTGTGCAGACATTACATATGTTGTTTTAACTCTAATCACTGCACTTTTAATACCAGGATAAAGGCAAAAAGGTAAATAGGCTTGAAGACTGGAATGCTGTCTTAACCTTGCAAACATACCAAAGCTGCTCAACAACCACAAATAAGTAGGAGATAAAGATCTGTGTTGTACTAAACAACACCGAACTGGAAAAAATGAACTTTTAACCTTGCAGTGTGTTTCAGAACAAAAGGATGAATAGTGGACATTTTTTGTAGAAATAACATTCATGTACACTTTTTTTAAATACTGAGGAAATGACGGCATTCACACAACAGATAACAGATGAACAGAGAACACTGCAAGAAGCTGAATTCATCTTCCTCTTCTTTTGCAATCACAGTTTAAAAATTCAGTTTTATTTTGTTGTTTTACAATTGCTATGACACACATTCCCACAAGGTACTAAATTGCTCTGCACAATTATTAAATATGATGTACTAACCCTATTTCAGCCCATTTTAGTGTATCACTACTGAACCCAGCATCTGCTTTGCATTTCGATTAGCACCAAACTGCTTCCAGTGCTGGAACATCATTGGGATTAGTGGGGCAGTTTGTCAGGCTGCTTTGGGAAAATGACAGCACAGAGCGGAGGCAGCTAAACATGGGATGGCTGCACGGGAACACAGCCATGAAACATGTTGCTTGAGGATTGTAAAAGTCATTGTGAGCAATTTGGTTTGACCTGGATACAAGGATAATGTCTGTTATGGCTCTCATTAGCTTTTACTGCTTGCTGACAGCTCAATTTGGATGATGTTTATTTGTACTGTGCTTCTGGTTTAGTGATGGCTTTCAATCATAAAGTAAATGTGTTTGAAGAGTAGGTTCATTAGATTTCATTTGACTCTTGAAACATAAATAACGTACCAACATGAACATGAGGGTGTCATTTTTTTTTCTTTCTTCTGTCCATTTTCCTCTTCGGGTAATTGAAAGAGTTCCAATTCACAAAATAACTGAATGTGTTTTTAAGTTTTATTACAGTTCACTCTTTGCAT
>VURO01035234.1:9237-20945 GCA_015108175.1 Pelvicachromis taeniatus | reverse complement strand
TTCCTCTCCAAAGGTGACTGGTGTTGTTTCCCTTTGCGACGTGTTTGATAGAAAGTTGCAGACTTGAGGGTTTTACTTAAGTTTGAACTTGCTTTTAGGTTCCTGCTCTCCCCACAGCACCAGGACATGACCGAAACATGGACCCAGCAGGTTCATCACGTAGACATAGAGTCCGTCATTCACTGCCAAACCCACGGCCGTTTTACTTTAATCAGCCACTGAAGTATCTTTGTGTTCATCTGCTGCTTGATCTCTGCCGGTTTCTCCTTGACTCCAGTCCTCAGCCACTCCTAACGTCATTTATTTCTTCCTTGTACCATTCATCAGACTCTTTTCTCTGTCTCAGCCCATCTAAGCGCTTCTGATCAGTCTGCATCCATTTTTAAAAGACTTCATCTTTCCGGTCCTCTGGGGATCGGCGCTCTCATCCCTTTTCTATTTTTCCCATTTGTAACATTAGGATCCTCTCTCGGCGCTCGGCACCATTCATCATGACTCATTAAAGTGAGATAACGACACCCAATCAGATTCAGCCGAGTGCAGGAGCGGCTTCTGATCTCCTGCAGCCATTTGTACAGAATTAAGATGCAGCAGGATTAGATATCAGATTGTTCATTTATGGTCTGGTGAATCTTTCTGTTGGATACGTGCACTACAAGCAGGACCTCCACCCGTCAACATTCACACACAGCTTGTAAGTGCAGTAATCTCAATGAAAACCTGCTGTTTAAATGTTTTATATGTGAGGGGCAGCCTATCAGAGGAGGGGGAGGAGCTAAAACAGCCTGTTTCAGTACTAACTTTACAGTCCAGGATTACAGGATTTGACTGTTTTCCAATGACCTGATGGTTAAAGTTTATCATTTAGCTGTATAATATATATAATTCAATAATATTGTATAAGTTCCCCAGGAAAGTACTTCCTGACTCTTTTTTAAATTGAATCGCTCCCCCCCTCCCCGCCCTGTGATTTTTGGGCTCCATCAGCTTGTATCGTCTCATCAGCTGCTGAGCACCGTTTCACAGCTGCTGCCGTTTTGCCCCGTTGCTCCCGAGTTTTCTACCCACTCCGGTGGGTTGTCCTTCTGGCCGACCGGCCGGTCTGTGAGTCACAGGTGAGATTGAGAAAAGGGCAACCCTGGTTTCTCCATCAGGCTGCTGCTTTTTTTCTTACTGTATGCGAGTACCTGGTTTGCTTTTATAGCCCTTTATTTTCATTGTACATGAACAATGACATTGGGGGTGCTCCACATTAATTGGGCTGGAATAAAATATAAATAGTAGACAGCAGGAAAAAATGGCCAACAGGAGAAATATATACAAAAATAAGAGAAAGGCACACATTAGAGAACAGTGCAAAAGGACTCAATAGAGTCTGTGAGTGTGTGACCATTGCAGACGTCCTGCAGCAGCACTTCTACACGCACCTGCAGATCCCGGGATGAAATTTTAGCTTCTTTTCATATCAAATAATCTGCTGTTAAGGTGAATTTCCTGCTTAATATTGGCTTGTTGGCGCATTGAAGAAAGAACGTGTCTGACCTTTAATCGTAGGCATCCTTTCAAAGAGGATTATTTGTATACTCTTTGTCATTCACGTGGCTGCAGTCAGCTGCGCATACACATAATACTTGTTAGTAACTGGAGGTCAGTCCTGAAACTTTTAATATTCCTTCCTCTGTAGACTCTCCCTCCTCCAACACGCCAACCAGTTGCTTACATCCTCATCTTTTAATTCTTTCAGTGCGCTCGGCTGCCTGAGAATGTATTAACAGGCTGGACATTCATCAAAGTGACATCATTCGCATTCATCCTCCCCTCTGCTGGCGCGCCACCATGGTTAAGATTAATTTACAGGGACGAAGGCAACAGTGGAGAATAGTCTTTTAACCGTGACTGCAGAGGAGTGTTCAGCCATACGCAAACAAAAGAAGCTCCTTTAACCCAAAACAATCTCTGGCTAAGATGACCGCACAATCCATCAAAGTCCACCAAACAGTTAGCCCCAAGAGATGATCACCAATCAACACCAGAGCAGCCGAACTCACCTGAGACTGTAGGAATCACCATTACATATGAAGTCATCTTCATGATTTCAGTGTTTCATGTCCCTCCTTTTATCATGAACAGCAGCGTTTACCAACTGTCTGGGAGATTTGGAGAGTCGCCTGTTTTCACTGACCTATCTGTGAATCGGTCAGCTAACCATATGAAGCACACTTGTGTCCATCTGTAGATTCACCTCTCATGCCTCTCAGCCAAACCCAGAGTTTGGTTTTTGCTTATTTTCTTAATTAAAATGTCATACCCCCATTGAAGCAGATATGGTACCTACAGCTGAGTTTCTGAGTCGCCGGCAGCAGGATCCTCATGTGCGTCTCCAACGTTGCTGTGATCTTGTTAATTGCGCGTCTCTGCAGATAGACGGGCTGTCGTAAGTCATGAAAGTTGCTGGCATGACGTCTTCATGCAGACGGTTTTTTTGGTTTAGCACGATGAGGAAACAGCTCATAGGCAGAGAGGGACATCTGGGCCTCTCGCCCAGAAGGCATCCCGACACCTGAACCATGTCAGCGAGGCAGCAGCATCACTCTGAGTCGCTGCCCACCATGGAGGTCATGGAGGGTTTGTTTTTTTTGGCTCGGTTGGACAAAAAGCAAAATAAAGATATGTAATCAAACAAGGTGGTCTAATTCAATAAAAAAGCTCAAAAATAAAAAATAAAGTAATAGCAGGAACCAGAGCTTCAGGTCGATGAGTGGGGAGGTTTTTATCTGTGTGGCTCAAATATAACGATTCCTGCGATTGTATGAGAACATCGGGACGCTCCACCAACATCTTCTGAGTCATGTCTCGGTTCGTCCTCATCACGCCATGCAAACAATCTTAACCTCTCAGATGGATCATTAATTGCAAATCGAGGAGCTGATCGCCTTTCTTCTTTTTCTCTTTCAGGACGAGAAGAACCAAGTGCTGACCACCAACATCTGGCTACAGCTGGTGAGTTTTCTTTCTGGTAAAAGATTACGATGACTGTAGAAACGGACGTTTCTTACACCAACCATACCAAAAACCTCTAACCTTCCCCTGAGAGTTCAAAGCTGGCGACGCTGCCTTAGGAGAATCTTACATCCATGAATGTTGTTCTTAGCTCAGGTGAAGCGCCTTTATCTGTCAGGCACGCTGGAACAATGAACGGCCTCTAGGGGGCGTAGCCACCGTTTCACTTCCCCTTCCTGGCTACTCGATACGTTTTTACATGAGTGTGTTCTTACATGCGCCTCAGTGAGAAGCTGTGTATTTCCCAACATGTCAGACTTTATCCTGAGGGTATGTTTGTGCTCGGTGTAGCATTTAGAAATGGCGGTCCTTTCTGGGGGGAGTTTAGTGTTATGATCCATTACTCACTGCCAGAGGGTTTGTTGTCTCATCAGTGGCTCAAGATATGAGCTAGCCGTCCATCCAGCCTCCCTCTGTGTCACCTACAGAGAGTTAAAGCAGAGTGTCCGTCAGCCGTCGGAGGCGGCGGTGTCGGTGGCAGTCGGGATGGCGTCCAAACTGACTGTGTGCAAAATAAAGCGAGTAAACATTGAGGATGAATAACAGCTGCAGCCACACCACCCCATCCTTCCAAAGAGGATGAACTCCAGCTCTGCCACTTGACCCAGATACAGTGAGTTTGCTGTGATGAAGCTCCCTCCAGAAGGCAGCAGACAATGCCAGCGTCTCTCTGCTTCCACAAACGCTCCGTGAGCCTCCACAGCTCCTGCTCATGGACGCTTTACATCTTCTTTGTTGGCTTTGAGCCGGTCTCGCTCGGAGGAAGGCCAGTTTTCTTTGTTTTCCTCAGGCAGGGCTGACTCTGGTGTGAATGTCAAAGCTAATGGAGAGCGCAGGAATCCATTAAGAGAGCTCCTTAAGCCCATTTCACACAGCTGTCCAAATTTAATTAGGTTTCATATCTGGGCCTGTGGAATGTGTGTTTGTACGGTGGCGCTGCACTAATCCGGCCTAATCTGCTCCTCTCGGATGGAAAGGTTTGTTCCTCCCCAGAGCCTCGGCATTTCCTCTCCCAGGACCGATGAGTATTTTGGCTTAATTTAATTTGGCACCAGCTTCTCTTCCTCCTGCTCTGCAGCTGCTGGAGTCATTGTTAGGGTTTTATTGTGAAGGGGAAGAATGTCTTTAAGCGAGAAGAAACATTTCTGCAGCGGGAGCCGGGAGGCTTTTTAATGTCAGAGTGTTCCTGCAGCTTTTGTTCGTTTCCTGCTGGCAGACGGGAAACTTTGACTCGCCGTGAGAGTGAAACCTGCCTCCTGGATCAGAGCTCTTCCTTCAGGGGCTCGTAAAGAGCTGTCACCTTTATTTTTGGGGATGATTTTGTTGAACGTTCGTCTCATTTAGAAACTGTTTGTACCCAGACTCAGACACAGTTCCTCCACTTAAGGAGGAAAAGGTTTTTATCATTAATGAACAAAGCAAATGGGCAGTGAGGATATTCACATTAGCTTAATGTTTGGGATTGCCTTCGTAGTAATATGCAGGAGGTTAGTCCAGACTCCATGGATTACTGTCATCACAGCAATGTGACATTAACTCACCACATCAACATTACTGATGTTTAGAACGGATTCAATATCCAGGGAAAAAAGTGAAACTGCTGGATTGTAAAATAAAAGCTGATATCATAAGTCTGCATGCACATTCTGCCCTGTGATTGGCTAATTAGATACTTGCGTAATTAAGCGTTTGAACATCTGTACCTAATGAAGTGGCCAGTGACTCGAGGCTTTTTAAGCTTCGAGTCACTTTTATGTGACGACAAAAATGTTGTCAGTGAAAATAATCAAATAAAAATAACAGCAGCTCAAAACGAAGCCGTGAAAATAAAATATATAAAATTTACCTCACGATTTCACCGTTTACGTTCTCTCGTGACGACAGGACGTCTAATCATCGTCAGCTCGCTGTGCTTTTCAAACAAATCATGTCTGAGGGTTTTTACACGTTCAGTCGTGTTGAAACAAATAATTAGTGCTTGATGAGATCTTATAGTAACCAGCGGCTCTTTCAGAGTTCCAGCTTCTCCCTGAAATCGACCCGAATAAAAGAAATCAAATGTAAAGCGGCCTTGTTTCTAAGCTGCTGGATTTATCTCTCTTTCTTTTTGAACCTTATCTCGTGGATCAGCCCCTCTCCCTTCATACTGTGCAGGTTTCTGTTGATCCGGCTCTGACACGCCAAGCTTTGAACTTTTTTCAAATGGAAAGAAAACGCGCACGGACATTTTCCCTGCTCATTTAAATGACATGTGAACTCTCTGAATCAAACCAGCTTCCTCAGCATGTTCTGCAGTTTCTCACGTGTTGTAGACTCAGTGGTTTCCGTGCTAATGCTAACGCAGCGGCGCGATGAGCTGTCACGTTAGCTGAGCTAATGTTTTATTACGTATTTCATCAAACCATCCAAATATTTCAAACGTCAGCCAAACTCCTTTAATATTTAAACAGTCACAATAATTTAATACGTGTAATGAAAACTGAAGGCCTTTGGATGAAAGCTCTCTGATCTAAATCACCAAGTATCTCAAACTGGAAAATGGATTACTCTTAATATTTAATTAGTAAAACATCAAATATTTAGGTTCCTCTGTTTGCGCCATCTCAAAAATAGGCTGAAAAGCACCTTTAAGTTTTGTCTGTGACGCTTTGATGCAGTTTCTCCAGCTTTACTGACGGTTACAGTCGGGCAGCACGGCGCTACTGTTACACACTGAAGGAAGGCCAGGTTCGTCCAGGTAATGGCCCTCCATTGATCGGCCCTCAGTAAACCCAGTAAATGACAGACAATAGACCAGTAAACAATACACAACATACTGTACTGGCTGCTTCACCAAAAACATTTCTTCTAACTTTAACTGAAACCAGCTCACTGTTTTCTGCCATTTCTGATGATACAGTTACGAAGTCTGATGTAGGAGGCTAACGTCATTTAGCTAGCGTTACCCACGGATAACCTGAATTAACTCTTATTTGGTCACATTAAACACCTTATAAACAAGAATTACACTCCAAACATGTCACCTAAAAACAGGATCAACTGTACATAAATGTAAATACTGCTCTCACATGAAACACAGCAAAACTGCAGTTCTTGGGGTGACTGTAGCTCAGGTGGTAGAGCGGGTTGCCTCCTCACCGGTAGGTCGGTGGTTCGATTTCGGGCTCCTCCAGTCTACATGCCAAGTATCCTTGGGCAAGATACTAACCCCATGTTAGTGTCAGTGTCTGGCAGCCTCGCCTCTGTCAGTGCGCCCCAGGGCAGCTGTGGCTACAATGTAGCTTGCCATCACCAGTGTGTGAATGTGTGTGTGTGAAACTAAATAACGCCTTAACACCACATCAGGTGGGAGCAAATGAGCTTTTCACTCCGTGCTATGATGTAAACTATTGTCACAACAAAAGCAGATAAAGGTGATGTGTATGGGGGGGTGTCACATTCAATGAACTTCAACCAGAATTGTGAGACTTGTTTTTCACACTTACATACTGACACACTGCCAAACCCCGTAATCCAAAGTGTCAGCATCACTTAACACCAGAGAACTGAGGTACGCAGGTTTGTTGTTGATTATTGCCGATGTGAATGTGAGGAAGACGATAATACAGTGTTGAGTAATTACACAGTAAGAAGGGAGCCTTAACACCATGAAACGGTTGGAAATGTGTATCTGGTGAAGTCTAACTGTTAGTGAAACACTGTTATTGATTTGTTAGATGAACAAATCTGCAGTAGTGCAGCAGTAATTGAGCCTGTGGGCGTTTATTCACACGGGGCATCAGTGTGGTGTCCTGCACGCTCCACGCCAGTGAGGCTGGTTTAAAAAATAAGTGATGACATTTCTTTGGTCTGCATCTAAAAACATGACAGACACGATGATGAAACTGACATTTATGGAAATGGAGGGAAACTTCTTTAAACAGTTTAAATGGTATTACATCCACAGCGTTACGTTTTTGTCAAACACCAGATGCGCCCTGCAGTTTTATTTTTTTCAAACTTCAGAGCCTTTTTGAGGGATTTTTGGGGGGAAATATCTCTGCAACAGTTCTGCTCTCAGCGGAGTCCTCCGGGAAAAACATTTCAACTCAGTGACAGAAAGTAAACAAGATGAAGAGGGATGTGTGCGACCTTCAGTCAGCACAGCCTCAAACCGTCAGCACGGACCACAGAACTCGGAGCGGCTTGGAGACCTAACGAGGGCCGAGCCGTGTATGCAAATGAGACATCGGCTCGGCGTTGATGATCCTTGGCTCTTTCAAACACCCGGAGCGAACAATGACTGTTACATAAGCTTCATCAGTGTATACCAGTGGATTTCACCAGCTGAGATATGGAGGCAAACACAGCATCGTTTATGGAGACCTCTTTTTATTTCCTTTGCAGGTTTTACAAAAATAAACTGGATTTATGGAAAACAATGTTTACACATATTTTTGTATTAACTTATTTGCATTTTTCTGTGTAATCCTGAGAATGTATTACGCTGGTTTATTTGCGAAGGTGTGATTGGTCCACTTGTTTTTTATTCAAACACTGATGAAACACGTCGGTCACTTAATAAAGCAGTTCCCGATTACTTTAAGCATAGCTGGAGTCTTCACATCATCAAACAGTATTTACATAAAAGTTTTCGGCTGATCTGGAACACACAAACAAAACGATCCATTCGGCTTTGAGCTGAAATGTTAACCTAAAATAATATTATTACAAAGCTGCCTCATTCTTCGAGCATGGAAACCAACGAGTGTTAATGTCAGCAGCATCGTACGCCACAGTGTTCAGCATTTTTATGGTAATACAGCAGCTCGGCCTTACAGGAAAAGTGCAGGATTGGCAGATTTTTGAAGGGGGCTAAAAATAACTGCTGTGGACGTGGACAACAGTCTGACCATCACTGTGTCAACAATGTGCTTTATAATTCACTGAATGTATCATTTCCTTCTGCACAGAGCGCTAAATAAAGTCTGCGACTCCAGAAAAACAACTGTGGGTACGAGGTGGGTCAGTACTTTGGTAACACTGGGTTTTTGTATGTGCGTTTGCAGTACTGGACAGATTTCTACCTGCAGTGGAACATGTCCGACTATCCAGGTGTGACCAATGTCAGGTTTCCCGACAGCCAGATCTGGAGGCCCGACATCCTGCTGTACAACAGGTAGGCAAACCACTCGGTAACGGAGCTGGGAAGAGATTACTCCGTCTTTTATTCTCACAGAATAAATGTATTATAGTTTGTCATCTGCACAGCTGATAACCTGGAGAACGATCCAGGACGTGCTAACTAAAGTTTCCTGGTTCGTCTTATAATTAAAAATGTCAGAAAAGAGATGGAGCGTCACGATCGTTCGTCTCCTGTTCAATTTGCAAAGTTTCTGAAAGAAATCAATAAACCAGAAATCAGTTTGTCTCTTGGTGGACGCTCCATGTGAAGCCACAGACTTCTCTCTCTGTTTGAGGTTTTATTTCTTTGCTGTCATGATTCGGTAAACAAGCCAATTCAGCCCTTCTGTTATAGATGCTAAAGATCGGCTCTCTCCTGTCAGGATGAATACCTCGCTGTTAGCATCAGGGCTGTGGGAGGCTCTCTGCTGGGTGGCATTTCAGCTCATTAACCGAGCAGCAAAGTTTGATCCTTGGAAGTGAGGGGGGGCAGATTGTCAGAGGGAATATTGACCTGGCTGGCTTTAATGAGAGAAACCCAGCTAACAGGACCAGAGCCTGGCTGTGAATGATTATCAGCCAGTGGGTTAACTTTTACAGCAAACTTCCTTTCTGCTGGATGACACCTTATAACATGTAGCTTTGCATGGCTGTACCTCAGTGTCTTATTAAAATCAAAAACCCATATAAAACTGAAAATGTTGTGGTGATTTTAAACCATGCACACAGAGAACCCAGACTTCCACCAGGGCAGCTCACTCAGAGGTCAGGGGTCAAATGTGACATGATATTTTGACTTTTCATATGGTACTTTCTATATGTTGACAATACACAGCACACTTGTAAGAGTCATAGTTTTAACCATTGAGACTTTTTGATCCATCCTGTGGGTTAGGGTTAGGGGGTTAGGACAGAAGGACACGCAAACGCTACAAACCACTGACAGGGCGATGACTCATGTTCCAAAACTACTGTCTGCTGGAAACACATTGTGGATGTCAGATGTTAATTACTAAGAAAAGTAATGAGTAAAATGTCTAATAGAGATTACTTCAGTAACGACCCCAACACTGATCTTCAGGAGCAGATAAAGAAACCCGACAAAGAGCCCGACTCTTGATGCCGTATGAATGCTGCTTCCGGGTCCAAAGCACCAAAGCGCAGATTTTTTTAAAACTATTCGATGTAAATGTAACTGTAACTGAAGTTTGGTCCGTTTACAGCATCCTGCCATGTCATTGCATTTGTCCCTAACCATCGGGAATGTTAACTTTGATCCAGTGGGAAAAAGTTAGCCTTCATCCTCCAGCTTCACTATGTTTATGCTAACATAGCTGTGTAGCTAGCCACCACATTGCACATCATTATATAGCAGCTAGCCCAACGTCAGTAACCCTACAAACGTCACTGCTGTTTAGTTTCTGTCTTCATTTCTGTCTGCAGTGATAGCAGAGCTGTACGTTTGTTCAGGAATCCCTCAGTCTGAACATGGTACATTATGTTTAGGTGGGAACTAGCGAGCTAACTTCCTGCTAACTTCTAACTCTGTTAAACTTCATAAATCCTGTTTTCATGGATGTTAAACTTCATTGTTACACCTGGTAGAGCAGCCACACTCATCATTTTAGACAGTTTGTAACTCTCAGTGATGCTGCAGTGTTTGTTTGACTTTGGGACCTGAAGTTTGGACCCGGAAACGACGAATGACGTCAGACTTAAAGACCGGATATCCTGGACAAGCCAGATCCAAGCAGGCTCAACACTCCAACTTGTATCAAATGTTCCTGAAACATAGGACAATCCACGAGGTCCACGTCCACACCCCGGTGGGTCAGAAGTGTTTTGGGTTATGAGCGGGACCTACACAGTTTAGGCAGGTGGTTTTATTGTTGTGGTTCATTGGTTTGTATTCCCAGCATGTCTGCTCTGGACTCTCCTTCCAATTAGTTCCAACAATCAAACCTCCACAAAAAGGCCCTGAAAGATTCCTTTCTTCAGCCGTCAGAGCCATCTCGGCATGCTTCTGTCACCGCCAAGGAAAGGCCGCCATGTTTGGAGCTTCTTCTCAAAGTCTGAGCTCCTCGTGGGCTGAGCTCTGATGATGTAGGAGATTTAATGAGAGCATTGGTTTAAACAAAACATTAAAAAGGAGAAAGTTTGGATTTTTAAAACCGTAAAAGGAATAACGAAAATATAATAATCATATTTATCAGCTCATAAGCATCACCGCAGGTGAAATGAACACTGACGACATCTGTAAGAATTAGTGGACATATTTACGTTTCAGTGTAGAGGTATAAATACATGGTTCTGTCTGTCAGAGGCCACACACATACAGAACACGTGTGTGCGTGTTCGACCGTCGTCTTGATGAAACTATGATTTAAATAATGCCTTACCGCCGCTGACGGACCCTGACTGTGGATCTGTCTCTGCCCACAGCGCTGATGAACGGTTCGATGCTTCATTCCACACCAACATCCTGGTCAACTCCACAGGCTACTGCCAGTACCTGCCGCCAGGTAACACACACAAGCCCCTCCCACCGCTACAAAGAAACCAACAACTACACAGACCCCCAGCATGTTTGAGAAAAGGTTTCTAGTAGATAACAATGGAGAAACATTCAGTGCCATATAGAATAAATAAAGCCTTCTGCCTGATTGGTTGATCTGAAGCACTTATGGGAAAGATGACGATTAATAACAGCAGTTTAAAAATGATTCATCAGTAACAGCTGTTTGTGGTTCAATGATGCTTGAAGAGACTACAGATTTTCCATCCATCCATTTACTTCACTGCTTATCCACTTCAGGGTGAACATGTTTAATTAAGATCATATTCAGCCCTTTGTTTCTTCCAAAGACATCAGAGTCAGATGTTTGATTCAGATAATCGAAACTCTGCACATGAGGTCCCGAGGTCATCTGGAGGAGTCGTGGTCGTGATTCACAGCCTGACACTCATGTTGTCTTTCAGCCCGGCGCTGACTGAAGGATGATTCTGGGATGTTTGTCCCCGTTTTGTCACTAATAGCACTATGAAATGGGAAAAACAGATGCTTTACCGTAAAAGATAAACAATGTGAAGCGCCTTGAGGCGACTGTACTTGTGATTTGGCACTATCTAAATACAATTGAATTGAATTGAATTTAAAGCTAAACTATAATCAGCCAGAAACAGAAAGGAAAGCCATCATCCGATCAGAAATCAATAACTGCTGTTTGGAGCGGTGATGATGATGATGATGATGATGATGATGGCAACAACAGTCCAAACCTCCAAGATTAAAATGTGAAACTAAGATTGGAGCAGTCCTCCTCCTTCATCGTTCCATCCAACAGCCCAGAGCGTGATGCCACCACCACCATGGCTGACTGCTGTTACACTGCTCTCAGGTGTGAAAGCCTCACCTTTACTCCTCCAAACAGACCCCCCCCCCCCCCCCCCCCCCCCCCCCCCCCCCCCCCCCCCCCCCTCCTCTT
>VURO01035233.1:4359-18331 GCA_015108175.1 Pelvicachromis taeniatus | reverse complement strand
AAAGAAGAATACACTCAAACACCACACACACACACACACACACACACACACACACACACACACACACACACACACACACACACACACACACACACACACACACACACACGGAAACTGGTGTTGAAGCGTCTTGTACGAGTGTTACAGGAGTTCTTTGCCTCACTAGCTCACGGCTTACCTGGCTGACAACAGCAAAAATGAATCGTAATTTTAATTCATTTTAGTGGCCACACAAGTCACCACATTTCCCACATTTTTTAATTTGATTTTGTTATTATGTCCAGAGAAGCTCACATGAAAGTAACACAAGGCGACAAGCACACACACAAATAAATATATTTATAAATAAAACAAATATCCATGTGGTAGATGGCTGCTCCCCTGATGCTTATTAAAGATTACCACATGGACATATCTTCATTAATCACAGAATCAGATGGGGACACACTCTCCCACGCACACACACAGCAGAAGTGTGACTTAGGTGCCTCCCAGCCCTTGGGCCCCCTTGTTGAAAGTCCCCCTTGGTCCCTCTTGTTGTTTTTTTTTGTGTTGCTCCTCCCCATTCCTTTCCATCTATTATTTCATTCATCTTTCTGTGTAATCTCTGCTGCTAATCATTCACACCATCTTCAACATCTCATGCTTCATCACATTTCTGCTCTTTATTCATTTTTCCAGCTCCTTTTCCCTATGTTATAAATACAGCGTTATTTGTGATATCTTTTGTTCAATCTACAAAATTGTGAGAAAGACACCATTGTTCTGACTATACATGCATTACAGCTAATTTTATATATGCTGTTACTAAAAGATATTTTTTGTTATTTTAATCTTCCTTCTAGTACTTTATCCTTTATCATACACCTACTGCTGATTTTAATTACACCAGAACACTTGAACACCAGACAAAAACCCCAATAACCACATACAGTATGTATGTGGTTATTATTATTATTATTATTATTATTATTATTATTATTATTACACATACATACCACATACAGTATGTATGTGGTTATACATGCTACTCATTCTCGGTTTTATATTGCCTTAAAGGTTGTAATTACTGCAAACTTGTGGATGAACATATCACATATGTCACTTTGTGCATGTCTGTGTCTCCCTGCCCGTATATTTTGTATATTTTTCTACTTGTTGTCCAGGGAGCAATAAAGATAAAGCAGATGCCAGCAGATGTCCCGTTTAAAGATTATCAGCCTTTCTCTCCATACTGTTAAAACTCACCAGGGACAATACAACGTTTAACACAACCCATTTACACCACACGACACATGGCAGTGTGGCACTGAAAGACAAAGTAAGGGGGAGGGTAACAAAGGGAAGGATGGGCATAAATGGACAGGAGGGGAAAAAATCAAATACATAAAATAACAGATGAGTAAGTGATGAGATTGCAGAATGGAAAATTAAACAAATGTTAACCTTTGGTCTCCCAGGCCAGCTTACAGCTTACATGTACATGTATTTCGTCTACTGATGCACTAGTTCACAGAAACGTTTTTATTTCTTTCAGCTCAACCCATCATGTTCACAAAAGATCAAAGTATGTCTTTCTCTTCTGCTCTTTCGCTCTCTTTCTGTCTATGCCAGCTCCCTCAGAGAGCATAATTACCAGCACAGAACGATAACACCATTAATAAATGCACACACAGTCAGAATGAGACAATTCCCAGCGAAAGACTCATTTCATGCTTTGACAATTCCTCCAGGAATCATGGCACACAAAGAAGCAAAGACCACTTCAGGATTTGTTATATTCCTACCACTGTCTGAAAAAGAGTTCAGGACTCTTCTGTTCGCTTCTTCTCCTTCTCCTTTCATTTCTTCTCTTCCTATCACTGCCTTGACCTCCCATTCTTCCAGGCAACTTTCCACCCATCTGTCAATCCAACCATTTATTTTCTATTTCTATTCTCACATATTTGTCCCTATTTCCTTAAATCCTTCTTTCAGTCCAGCCCTCCATCTGTCTTCTACTTTACAGGTATAAATCTCAAACTGTTTTATAGCAGTGTTGTCGTCTTTGTTGTCGTCTTCCTCCATCTATTTGTCTGTGCTTCAATCATCTCTTTGTCCTTCTATCTTTCTACCTGTCATAATCCTTTCCTTTTTACTTTGCCCTACCACTGATCCATCCTTCCTTCAGTCCATCCATCTGTCCGTCTTCTAGTTTACAGGTCATAAATCTACAGAGCTGTTTTACCAGAGTACCGTCCTCTCTGTCCCTAAACAGGCCACAACATGTCTGTGACTGTGCATCTATGAGTTTACCTGCATAAACTTGTACGCACTGTATTTGCGCATACATACATTTATTGCATGGCTTACATAGAGGTACCATGCTGGTTGGAATATTCCATTCCCCCTTGGTATGTAGGACTTTATTTTGGGAATGTTTCTATAAATCATTTTGTCATTTACACTTGCAGCAGCATTCTGGACACCACTGATTTGAAGTGAGGGCTTTATTATATATTTTTTAATAAATAAACATATAAGAAGTGGACCTGAGATATACATAAACACACACACAAAGTGCAAATACATGCCAGCATAAATGTTCCTCCACATAAACACACGCCACACACAACCCATTCTACCTCTATACTGTGACATGGCCATAACTCACCCCACGCTACCGGGTACTGTGAAATATGACAGCCCCACAGTACTTGGAGGTGTGCGTGTGTGTGTGAAAGAGAGAGAGAGAGAGAGCGAGTAAGAGAATGTGTGCGTTTGTGTGTGTGTTTACGGCATGGGACAACAAGAGTCCACCTCGATGTCCTTGTCCGTCTCTCAGTAAACTTTTCATTGGGTCAGACATTAGCATAGGCGGCTAACTATAACCCACATGATGGATGGAGCCACAACTCTATCTGTGATGTGACCCATGCACAGAGCCTCAATGGATAGAAAGGGCACTTCCTGGTGGATCATGCTAATGCCTCTGGTGCAGCTGGGGTGGTTGCTGTAGAATTTCAATAAAGTTGTCACTGACACTATCTGTGAAGAATCCATGATGTTTCTGTATACTCAAAACTTGTCAGGTTGATCAGTTAATAAGACTGAAATAAGAAAGACACAATAGACAGAATAATGAAATTAGACAAAAATGCATTGTCATTTGATTGATCTCGCTGACCTTCAATCAAAATTTGAAAGCTTTACAGAAAAAGTGTCAAGCGAAAACATGCATGAACACATTTCAAATGATGACAGTAAAAAAACAGAAGAAATCAGCCACAAACATTTGGGTTTTATTGTGCAACACATTAAAGACACGCAGCTGTGCAGAACAAAGAGCTGACCAGCTTGTCTTCCAGTGCTTTGTTCTTCCTTATGACTCTGAACTTACTGATTCAGGCCAACACCAGAGTTCTGAAAAAAAAAAGAGTGTTGCAGCAGGTCTGAGATTTTCACAACAGTTCTTGGAACTGTGCAGGAACTGCAAACCAACGTGAATATTTTAAAGGGGACAGTGTAGAAACAGAGTACTATATTTGATTTGGTTTTGTTTTCTTTAATGTTTGTATAAAACATTTGGATTGAAACTTAAGTTATTCAGTTAATTTATGTATTTTTAAAATTTATTTTGAAAAGTAGTAGTGACAATAGAGGTTGTGTGATTATTTGATAATTGTTTGATTATCAGCTTTTTAAGAAACTTCTGATAGACACTGCTGCAGATGATGTGAAACGCTGTACTACTGAAATGCCCCACTCTTTTTTTCTAGCACCACAGCAGTACACTGGACATTTACCTAAAAAGACTAGATGTCAACAGTCCAAAGACAGCAAAAGTCTGCAGTTAGGCTTTCATCTGTACAGATACAGAAGACAGTGATGCACAAACATGCATGCGTGCACTGATATAATCACATATACAGACAAAGCTGTCTTTGTGCCACAGCAGCTACTTATGCTCTTCTTCAAGCATAAGTAGATGGTAAAGTCTTAAATCAGACTTTACCATCTTTACATCTCTCACTTTCCAGCTGCCCATTGTTGCAGCTCTCAACCATTCAATCATCCTTTCTACCACCTGCAGACTCCATCCCCTTCTGTATAGTTGTGGCCAATCATGTCAGCTGTGTTGTTAAAGGATTAGTGACAGCCCATTCGGATGGCCTCCCTCAGATTCTATCCCCCAACTCACCAGGGAACAAATAAAACACAAAGACATACAAACTCACATAACTGGGGAATCCACCTAACAGTAAAAGTCCAAAACATTCTCAGTAGGAACATGGGACATGCTGAGGGCTTAGCTCTGTGATATGATGGAGGCGTATGTGTATATGTGTGATGTTGTGCACCTGTGTGAATCTGTTTTGCATTTGCTTCTTTCATTTTCAGTGAAAATAATATGTATTTGTGTGCATATATGTGTGTGTTCATCTCATAATAGGTTAAGTATAGAAAATAATGAAGGTGACACTCATTTGAAATGGCGTTGATGTATTTTCACTGTAAGACAATCCCTATGATACACACCCTCTCTGTGTGCAACAGCAATATATTTGTGAATAAGAGAACGAGGACGGTATGTATATGTAGCATAGTTTACTAACGCAATTTAGCATCCCACTTCACTGCTGTCATACACAATCTTGCAGGCTATGGTAGGTGCAGTATAAAAGCAAGTGGCACAACGAATAACTGTGCAAATATCAAAATTAGATCTTTGCAAATACGGACCAACACACAAAGGTCAAAAAGACCAAATAAATCTACCTGTTAATTGGACACATGCAACACATGCACATATAGATATCGATGTAAAACTGGTTTTATGACAATATAGAAGAAATAACATACAGTATGTTAGCAAGCACTTAAGAATGAAATGTACATACACACACAACAACATGATGACAGAGTACATAATTATCCAGTTATCAATGAGACAGTGCTTCTGCCCTTCTCTGGACCACTGGTGTGTGTCATTACGTTTCCTCACGACCCCATCTGTCACACAGGCATACACACACACACACACTATAAGCACACACATTGACTTGTGTGTGTATACCTACCTACTAGAATACCTACTAGAATACCTATATACCTACTAGAATTGATATGTTATCAAGTCTAGTACTTCTTGTTGTTCTTTACACTGAATATAGTTCTTAATGACTTTGGCTGTATTTTTGGGGTCGTTGTCCTGCTGCAGAATACATTTGAGGTCAATAAACAATCATTTTCATTGTTTACAGCATTTTTTCATACCTGCCTGAAACTTTTGCACAGAACTATATATATATATATATAAACACAAAGACCTGAAGACCTGGGACTTCAGGTTGGGGGTTTGACTCCTGACCAGGGCGTCTGTATCCAATTAAGGTCCGTAGGGTAGACCCCCCCATGCTAACTAAGCCTACCTCAGATATGAGCGAGAGAGAAATATCTGAAGCCATACTAGATACCCAGTATCCAGTCTGACAGTGAAACATCTAATAGGTCAGTCTTCCAACATTCGGAAGAAAGAACTGCTTTCACAACTGGAGTACAAATGAAGTACAAAACAAATGCTATGGCAAGGGGGAGCCAGGACTTCCGGTCAGGGGGGAGATATCATCACCTCCACTCGAGCATGGGTACCAAGCCACAAGTACGACAGAAGGAGCGTGAGACCGAGACTGTATGCTAAGTGAAAGGAAGGAGGCTGAGGGCTGGTGAGTTTCAGAACTCGTATCTTGAATGAGTACATCAAAAAGATGGCCACAACTGACCCGTGCATAGTGAATACCTCAGGCAGCAAAGACCAAATATTCATTTTTTAAAAAATTTTCTTGTCACAAAAAAATGGTAAAGCCAACTATCCCCTCTGTTAATGATGTCACATACCTTGCCTGCAGGCATAATTATATATCAGTCACATCTATTCTACACATTCTAGTAAAGCTTACCAGTAAACAACTAGTAACCAAGAAGCTGACTGTCCTTATCACCAAGAGCAATAATAAACCACACCTTTAATTGAGAATTATGGCTGGACTTCTAGTTTTAAAATTAGTCATTAAACTATGGATTTAACACACCATGTCTTTTGGTGTTAATTCTCAACACATCATTGCTAAGAATGCAAAGTGCTCAAGTGTGTGTGTGTGTGAGAGAGAGCAAGTGAGTGAGAGAGAGATTGAGTAACACAATTTATATCTCAATTGCACAGTCACAAATTGCCCGGTAACCCTGCGCCAGTCTTGCGGTTGAGTCCTGTCAGTCTGGTCTATTCCGGGACAGTAAACCTAAATCTGCCTCCACTTCTACTCCCTTTAACTCTCATTTCTGACTCTCTTTCTCTTTCTGTGTTTATCTCTGTTATCGCTTTCCCCTCTCTCTTTTTGGCTGTCTGTCCTCTGTCTCTGATTCTATTGCTGTCTCACCCTGTCAAAAGATGAAGCGGGTATCTTTTGACTTCTTGGGAATGTGTGCGTCTATGTGCACACGGGTGTCTGTAGTCCATCCGGTAGATGGGTGTAGGTTTCAGCCCTCCGTGACCCAGCGTGGCTAAACAAGGCTTCGGTTGCTTTGATAGAGAGCAAGAGAGGGAGAAACAGACTGAGACATACAAAGACAGACAGCATTTGAACAGTGAGATAAAGGAAAAAAGGTACTTTCAAGATTATTTGTCAATAAAAAGAATCATCAATCACAACTCATAATTTATCAGTAAATCCCAAAATGGGAGGAAAACAAATACCACTTTATCATTAATAATTACCCAGTTAAACAGTATAATTTATACATAACTTAGTATAATCAACAGCATCAGATTTTTTTTTTTCATGGGATTAAAATAAAAAAATATAGTATAAAAAAGGTCTCAAAGAGATCTAAATGTATTAACAAGAAATTATTTATCTTTTTGAGTTAATGTACCCATTAGTTGTGGTCACCATCAGATCACCACTAGTGGGTACTTGCAGAATTCTGTGGACACATTTTACATGTACTCAAAAAATGCATGAAGAGCTGAATCTTAAGGTGTACTCAGACCAGTTGAGTCCCACAGTCCAAAGATATGCACATAATGGAGTTAGGTAAATTGGTCATTTTAATTTGCCCGTAGGTGTAAAGGGTTGTCTGTCTCTATGTTTTATCCCAGCAATTGACTGGCACCTGTCCAAGGCGTACCCTGCTTCTCTTACTAAAGTCAAATATGCAACTACAACATAATTTGAAGAGTGCAGCCCTTTGCTATTATCAGTGTGAATACCCTACTGTATCTTATCATCTTAAAAAAACTGATCCAGCTCTGTAACAAAATTTATTATGTTTCATGAAATTCTGTTTCAGTATGGCTGGGGTTTGAAAAGCAGTCGTTACTCTATAGCCAATCAGCAAATATGCTGTAGTTTAGCTGTTTAGAAGAACACAGAATACCAACTGTTGAAATGTGGAAATACTGGTCAAAGTGATGTGTGAAAATCACTTTTTGCATTTTGTATGATAGCGCAGGTTTTTCTTATTTTAGGAAATAAACTAACACACAGCCAGATATTTGAAACAAACACGACATCGGTGAGTCTGCAAACATTTGGGGTGAGGACTCATTAACAGGTTGGCCACTTGTTAAGTTTAGCAGAATAAGAAGTTAGCTAGCTAGATGGAAACTAGCTAGCTAACATCTTCAAGATACACCATGTTCTAAATTAAGTTTCAAAATATATTCTGCAAAAAAACTGCTATTAAAAAAAAGAAAAGAAAGAAAACCTAAATGTATAAAAGGCTCTGAGACTTTATGTTTTTGTGATATTGTTCAGAATGAGGTTACAGGAAATGACGTAGCCGTAGTTCAAGGTGCTGCGCTTCTACTGCAGAGGGAGAGGTAGTACCTCTGGGTTAGTTCATTTCACCTTCGCGTGTAAGCTGTTACCATCCTTCATAGTGATGCTCCGTGTTGAGTTCGTGACTGAAAGTAAAGCCATGACTCAATGTCATGCGTACTGCTGCGTACTTCTCTGTATTTGCGTTCTCGCGGACTCGTTATATGTCATCAGTCGAAGACCAAGTACTGTTCCAATTCAAAGTTCGCCTCAAGCCGAGAATGCGAAAAAACCCTGGATGTGTTCTCGCTCCGCCCGTTTTATCGAGCATCGGTGGTGACTTGTGTGTACTTGGTGAAGCCAAATATCCCGTGATGCATTTCGTCCAAAACTCAATTGCGACAATGGTGGAGAAGCGTGGCTAAAAACTTTTAAATATTAGTCTGATTACTCTTTCTGGGTCACAAAATACACTTTTAATATATTTGCTTGTTTTCGGAGAAGTCTGTTACCCACCAGCTCCATAGCCGACCAGGAGGTCGAGGCTCACTCTAGCCCAGCGAGAACAGCGCACCCCGGCACATTGTTTTTCATCCCCCCGCGGTCTTTCGCCACTCAGGTTATGATATATAAGACTCTTAGGTAACTTCTAAATCATAATGTTTGGTTTACTTCAGTGTTTTATTTGTTCCTGAGTAAATCGGTTTGGCTGAGATTAAAGTTCAGCTTCATAACATATTAATCACAATTACATAAAGAGGGGATGGCAGTAAAAGCTCCAGACCTGTGACATCGTCAAGTATGCAGGTGTTCCAGTTTTACAAATCGCGAGTCCGTACTCGCGTTCTCGGCAAGACCGGACTTGCCGAGAATGCGAGTACAGACTCGCATACTTAGAATTGAGAAATGCCTTAAGTTTCCTTGAATACGTTTATCCGCCCAATCCTGAGGTTGCCGTGGCTTTAATTACTCTCGACTGAGTTGTAGCGGTGCATTAATTTCTCATGGTGATTAAAGGCATGTGCCGCCAGCGGCCGCGATGGTGTGATGATTTGTTTGGCCACACAATGGAGCCAAAGCTCCGTTAAGGATGTTAGATCTGGTGAATGCCTCTGCCTAAGTGTAGCATTCCCACCGTGTTTAAGTTGAGTACTTACATGTTATGTATGGGATGCGCATATTCTTAAATGTATGTGTTGGTTTATTTCAATTAGGTATGTTGATTTATGTTAGTTGAATCACTGATGCTGTAATATAGTTGTGCTGATGGTGAATTCTTTGTACTACAGGCTACTGGCAACACTGGACATTGTGATGATAATAAACCAGCTGACTGTGGCCATTGAGAAATCAGAAGTCTCTTGTCCTCCTCCCTGTATCGTGACTGATACACCAGCTTTTGAAGCCTAACCGAACTAGCCTCACCTCACCTATTACTCCTCAATACTAATATCAGGGATATTTGAAGGATTAGTGAAATTGAGCCAGTTGAGAAAGCAACACTTTTTAATCAGAGTATAGCATTTAGTCAATTAAACTGCTGGGATATTGATCTGGTCAGTAAAGTAGCAGAGGTGGGTGTTCCTCCTTGTGCAAGGGGGAACAGAATAAGCACTTCCAGAGCCCAACAAAATGACCTCTATTCATACCATCGACTAGGCCATTGGTATGAATGTATCTGATCAAACAATTAGAAACAGACCTCATGAGGGGGTCCTGAGGGCCTGCCATCCTCTAGAATATCATATTTAGATACTCCACTACTGGCACCCTGTGCTTTTCACAGATGAGAGCAGGCTCACCCTAAACACATGTGACAAACGTGAAAGGGTCTGGAAAAGCCATTGAGAACATTACACTGTAAAAACTGTGCTCAACATTGCTGACCAGTTTGGTGGTGATGGTTTGGGGAGCCATATCTGTGAACAAACCCACAGACCTCAACAGGTTGGGCAATGGCACCCTGACCGTCATTACAGTAGGTATTGGGATGACATCCTTGCACAGACCCTAAACATGTACAGTGGCTCCTGGGTACCTTCTGGTGCACCGCAATACTCGACCTTACAAGGCTAGAGTATGCTGGCAGTTTTTCGAGGATGAAGGAACTGATCCTGTTGACTGCTCCCCAAGCTTGCCTGACTTAAATCCAATAGAACACATTTATGACATTATGTTTTCGTTCATCCGGTGCTTACAGGTTGGATCGCTCACTGCCTAGAAGCTCAGTGAGGCCCTGTCCCAGATCTGGGTGGGGATCACCCTCATTAAAAGCAGTCAGGCATACATACAAGGACTTGGGGGCCATTCAAACTATTGAGTACCATAGTACCATTTTGAGTTGCTGCAATGAAATTTTGGCAAAATGAACTAACCTGCAGTATCATTTTTTCACTTTAATTTTTGGGGTGTCTTTGAATTCAGCCTTGTTTAGGTTGATCATTTTCATTTCTATGAAACAACGATGTATTCTTTCATTCCTAACATACTACCTAGTCTATATACTATAGATATACTGTAGATTTCAAAGTGTTCATTTAATGTACGTATTTGAGCAGTGCATAATGACATGCTAGTTCGTTGCTACAATTAGGCTAATATAATCCCATTAGCACAGGGGCAATATACAATGAGGGTTAAATTGTTCTCAAAAAAACTTTGTGTTAGCAGTCCCTTACGCGCACAGACAAATAGCATATGGCTGGTAGAAGACATTGTCTGGGATGATTCACAACATGAGGTTAGTCATTAATATATAGCTATGTGGTTTTGATTACTTGCTGTGAAAAAGTCCAAATCCTAAGCTCCTTGTCTACATTTAAATCTTTGTCAGCATGAGAGAGATTCTTTTCTTAAGCATTGGAATATTTGTTGTTCATGAGATTTTGCCCTAGTGCAAGCAGTTTGTAAACATGCTCTGTACAGATATCTCCTCTCATTTATAATTACAGTAGACCCCTGTATACCCCCCACCCCCACAAACAATGTAAATACAAAGCCGGTCCTTTAAAATTATCCCCCGGCTTGAAATCTTTATACCATCCTGTTCTTATACTGCACTTACCATAATGTGGTGTGCATACCTGTTATTGCTCCTATTCAATAATCCTCAGAAATATGTGACACCACACCCACACACAAACACACAGATACAGAGTTTTTCTGACACCCCCTCTAGTGAGACACAGATACCCCGCTCTACTCTCTTCTCTTCCCTTTTCCTATGTTTGTTGGCTGTCTGTCACATAGTGACAGGCAGACACGCATTTTTATATACTGTAGTATATCACTGCTGTGCTCCAGTAAGCAGTTCTTTAGTTTCTCAAGCATATTGGATGCCATATACAGATACAGCCACTTAAAATGGCCGCCTCATCCCTGACAGAACCATGATGGAATCCTGACTGATTGCCAGCTGAAATATGACCATAATGACATCCCCCGCCTGTGATGTGGGCGATGCAACAATGTGTAGTAACGCCCCTTAGCAGTGTTTAGGAAAAGCGGCAGTAATGTCTTGTGTATCCCCCAGGGGGAGCTGTGTGGTGATGCATTCATTTACAGGTTTGCTACACACTTTCACTCCAATTGCGCAACAATATGTGCGTGTGTATTTCTGCCAGAAATATGTGGCACTTTAAACATTTCTAGTGATTAATACGTTCCATCAAACGCTGCTTCTGGCACGGTGCTTTAAACTACTGGTAATTCTCGCCATTTATGAGTTTCAAATAAACTAATGGTCATAGCAGCAAATATCACAGTCCTGTCTGCTTACTCAAATTGACTACTGCTTATTATATCATTTTTGTGGTTCATTTTAATAATGTGGTTCAATCATTTTTTAATTGTAACAACAGGTATATGTCCCACCAATAAGCGTCGGACTCGCAGTTTTTATTTATTTATTTTGTTAGACAATTATAAGTGTAAAAACTCTGTTTGCTGACAGGTAGAAGAACATTAACAGTCATTAGTGTTCAACTTTGTATTAGACTACGTAAATGGATATTTTTGAAAACAGAGATTTTAAGTTTTTGTTTTTTAAACCCCCATCCACACGTGCAGTTTTGAAAAATATCTCCGTCCAGCGTCCACAGGTAAACATCAAAAATACAACCAAACGCTGTCAGGAACGTGCCAAATCCTAGCCGTGTAGAAATGTTGGCCAATCAGAAGTCTAGAAGCCTGGGAGGGAAAGAGGAAACAGGATTTAATACAGTACTTCTGAAAAGTTGTTGTGTTTTTCTGGAAAGGCAGCTAATTTTGTGTTACTTTTCAAGTGCCTTCATCATTTCAAACGTTAATAACCAAAGACAGTATTTTGGCTGGTGTAGATTCACAACTTAGGATTGAACCAAATGCATACACCATACATACATTTAATTTTTAAATCTGACAATGACGTTGACATTTAGGTTGTGAAAGCGTCTGTGTTGAAAGGAGAAGTTCAATCTGACGCCTCTGTCTGTCTAAATAGTGGGACAGTAACTGAGACCAAGTACTGTTCCAATTGAAGGTACACATCAAGCCGAGAATGCGAAAAATTCCCGGATGTGTTCTTGCTCCGCCCGTTTTATCGAGCATGCATTGGTGGTGACATGTGTGGACTTGGTACTGCTAAATATTCCAGGATGCATTTTGTCCAAAACTCAAACGCAGAAATGGTGGAGAACCGCGGCTAAAAACCTTTAAAAATTACTCTTTCTGGGTCACAAAATAAACTTTTAAGATATTTTCAGGTGAGAATGTAGCCGTGTAAACTTTAAATATCTGCTCGATTTATCAAGATATTACATATTCACAAAAGTGCTCCGACGTTTTTGGAGACGTCTGTTACGAACAGCGTACCCCCGGCACATCGTTTTCAACCCCCCCGCGGCCTTTCGCTACTCAGGTTATGATATATAAGTCTCTTAGATAACTTCTAAATCGCAATGTTTGGTTTATTTCAGTGTTTTATTTGTTCCTGAGTAACTCGGTTTAGCTGAATTAAAGTTCAGCTTCATAACAAATTAATCAGTTAAATTAAGAGGGGACGGCAGTAAAAACGCTGGTTTTCCAATTGTACAAATTGTGAGTCTGTACTCGTGTTCTCGGCAAGTCCAGACTCCCGTGCGTTCTCGGCAAGTACGTGAGTACGTATTTGCGTACTTGAGAAATGAGAAACGACTGTTGTATGTGTGGGGGCTTCCAGCCAGAGTTGCATGGTAAGGTACATTCTCTGTAGTGCCTCTCCCTGTACTAAATTATAAGTTTAAATTTGGTGTATTTTGCTTTACTAAGTATTAGTTCTTAGGGCTAAAGGCCCCCAAAGTGCTTTTGATTACTTTAAACAAGGAAAATAGTAACTGAAACAGCATTTTATCCATTATACCACCCATTTATGTTTTTTTTTAACTTGTGCTAAACAGGGATGAGGAGAGGCCTGCGGCTGTGTGTGTCCACTGATGTTGCTGCTGTATTTTGTCTTTTAGGTATGTGTAAATGTTAGAGTAAGGTATGGATTTTGTTTTATGTGTATAATGAGTTTGTCATCTAAGGCTGCACATTAAATAGTATTTTCAGCCATGTTGGGAAAAGTTACTTTTGTATGAATATGTGTTTTGTAATTTGATCCATCTCAGTTGGGATTTAAATATTATAAGTTATTATTAGTAGTTTATTTTTGACTACACTTTGCTTCATATTTGTCTCAGTTTTACCCGCTATTATGTTTGATTTTGAAGTGGCTGTGAAAGAAACCACACCATTGTTTTGATATATTATGTTTTTTATATATTGTGGCCAGAGTTGCATGGACTCCACACTGGGATGAGGAGAGGCCTGCTACTGTGTGTCCACTGATTTTGCTGCTGCATTTTGTCTTCTAGAAAATAAATCCAGTTTTCCAACCAGTCCCTGTTTGTCATAACAACACAGTCTACCAGTTGAAATCTGCTACATAAAAGTGGTGTCATGACCCGGATTCACCTGATCATCTGCTGCCAATTGTTGAGGATAAGCTGGACACTTCTGACACCTGCGATGTCAGCCAAATGATCTTGTGGATCCTTTTGAATAAAAGCCATGGTAATTAGGGATTGTACTTTGTACCATATATATATATATATATATATATATATATATATATATATATATATATATATATATATATATATTTATTCCATTAT